>JAQFVV010006518.1:370811-554771 GCA_028023455.1 Epiperipatus broadwayi | reverse complement strand
CATATATATATATATTATAACGATCAAAATGTAAGTGAAGATCGAATCTAACTGGAAAAACAATATCTGCAACTACTAGGGGTGCCATCTAGGCATTTGAGCCTAGAAAAATTTATAAAGTAGGCAGATACGTGCTGTTAAGATTCCACTTTATTTAAATATTCCGATCGTTAGCCCAAGTCACTAGCTCAGTGGAGATGCAGAGATAAAAATCTATATCTTAATTTATATTTTAAATATCAATAAATAAAAGCCACTGCCAGAAATTAACACATAAAAATATTTATTTACGCACATATAAAATAACATTTAAATTTTGAGGAATAAGTTTAACATTTTAGATTTTTATATTAACTTTTAATTTTACATTTAACTAAGTTTCAATGAGTTTAATATTTTATTTAGATAGTCAAGTATGAATAGACTATATAGCTCTGCATTTGAATAGAAAATATTCTTCCCTGATTTAACCTTAGGCAACAAATTTCGCAACCAAACTGGCGCCAATCCATCTGATACATTCATGTATTCAATGTAGCATGATACGACAACACAAAATACTATACTGTCAGGAATGTACATCTGAACAATAAGTAGAAATAGAGAAGACATTGACTCTCCACCAACAGGAATGTGACATCTGTTGGCAAGTTGAACAATAAACAAAAAACTCCATAGGAATGGACTGCGGTCTTCTGCCGACTTACAAACCCATCCATAGGCAAACAGAGGGTGTGTGGCATATATCTATAATCCTGCCCATAGCGGACATCATACTACATCTACTAATTACACAAATATATCCAATCCATTGAGCCAATTCAACCACAAAATGAATAACCTAAGATTACCCTCCCTTAATATAACTTTACAAAACTATATAGCCATTCACACCCGACTTAAATTTAACATTTAAATACGTTCGCACAGATTATTTTTATAAATTTGCTTTAAAATGTTGAGTACAGATCAGCTGCACAGATTCCATGGTCAAAAACATTCCAAATTAAACACAACCGATCAAAATACAAAGTCATCGATAAACGTCACTTGCATAGGGAATATACAAATCCCATTAGCATTCATCGTAAGATGCTTGCAGTGATATCGTTGACCCATATATTCTAATTGAATGTGAAAACCACAACATAATCAACTGCTAATGAATCTATGCAACGTCTATACCCAACTTAAATGTAATGCATTTAATAATTTCTACAATAAATATTACTACAAATAAAAATAATAAAATGGAAATGATTTTAGCAAAACTTAACTATATAAATTTAAACAATCAATTATTAATTTGAAAATCAAATAAGAGTTCATTTTAAAATTTAAATTAGCTGAATCTTTAAAAAAAAATCACTGACGAAAGTTCTTAATTACTTTTTTTGGTTGTTGTTAATTTGTAAAGTTCATAGCTCACGGTAGAAGAGTCCAGGTTTCTGCTTTTAATTCCCATGATGCCTCCATTGGAAGATAATGTTCTGGAGATGGCAATAGCTGGTTCAAGGTATCACAGTCTTTTCATTTTTCCTTTTTAAATAGAGAATGTGGTATGTGCATCCTACCATCTCTCAAACACACAATGCTGGAACTGCCCGAAAAAACTGTATTTCCCTTTTTATATTATCCACACAGATTCAATCAACAAAATGTCACTAATCCATCACTTTCGTTAGGGTCCGAGCCAAGGCTTAGTGCTTCCATTGGTCAAGCTAATTTCTCTTTTTTTCTTATCTATCTTTCATCAGATCATTTTAATTATACAAGAGCCCATGGCTAGCTTGCTTTTCAAACAATTTATAAACAATCATTTCATTTACAGATTACATTAATTAATACCTGTTTTTATTTTTAAATCTTGTACTTTTTTATAAAAAAAGTATGTTATTTCTTTTTTAAACTATTTTTATTGTTTATGAAAAAAATATTTTTAAAGTTTAGCATCTGTGCGAATATATATATATGTTTAACAAACATTTTAATTTTAGCGTTTAGTTTTTTCCTTTTATTTGCGAACTTTTAAGTTTTTATTTTAAATTAATGTAACGACATATTTATATATCGTTACAATATATATATATATATGAATGAAGCAATAATTTTATTAATATTTATTGCTGAAAATTAGATGTTTTCTTTATATAATTGTAAATCTTTATATATATATATATATGTATTTTAATTAAAGTGTTGGAATGTAACAACAAAGAAAAATGGGGAAGGCTTGAAATACTGAAATTATCTTTATCTATAGTTCAGACTGTTTTCATTAATTAAAATTCTTTTATTAGTTGTTTTCAAATCTCTAAAATTATTTCTAGCCTTATCTGTTTTATTTTGTTAATTAGATATTTTACTAATCAAACGTGTTTTTTTTAATTAAGAGATAGTAGTGGCAACTGAGATTGCATTCTTGGCAGGATTAAGGATGTATAAAAAGGCCCATAGAACAAAAGAGTTTAGTTTTTGTTCAGTTTTTAGTCAGTTGAGTCAGTGGAGTTTTGGTCAGTGGAGTTTTAGTTACTTCTTCAGTTTAGTTACTTTCAATAAAATAAATTTTAAGAAGCCAACACAAGTTCTGCATGATGAAGTTTGAGTAGTGGAATCTTTCACCTTTCTCTTCTTCTGTTGGAGAACTGTCTAGCCTGATGCTATCAAGTTCCATCCATCTGACTGGCCATACAAGATGACTCCCTGACTGCTTACACTGCATCTGCTTCCTCACTGAGGTAACTTCCCATAATATAGAGCTGCCTTAATATGTAAATTCATGTTGTAATTTCTAATAAGATGTAGTTAAACCTTTGTATTTTAATTCGCATGTTAATTTATAAGTTTCTGCTAATTCTGCTCTAAAACTCTCTCTCTGTAATCCCTTACTAGTAGTATGTAACTATAACTATGCTCTTTCATGCTTAAATTAGGTTATATAGCTTTGTGCGGTTCAATTAAATATTTAACTTATTTTGTTTAATGTATATACATATAATTTATTTTCCTTAATATTCCAAGATAAGTCAAACTTGTGAGTCTTAAAAAAAGGATAATAATTGTTTAATTTGGAAAGAAGTGAGGGCTTCATTTAAAATGTATCAATTCAGTTTTGTTTATATTAAATAGAAATTGCTAGTGAGTTTGGTTTCATTTTAAATTCATTATTCTTCAAGTCAATTAAAAACTTTTATTGTGGATAAATTCTGCTAAGTTTACTGCTTTGAATTTGTATTTAAAAGTTCATTTTAAAATATCGTGAACCTTAATATAATAATTCCACCTTTTCTTGCTGCTGCTTGAGGGATAATCCTGGTAATTAATACGTATATGGAAATCGAACTTAAATATAAATTTTGCCAGTTTAATATTATAAATAAAAGAGCTGTTATTCATTATGATTAGTTAAATGACTCAGGATTTAAAATAGGTTATTGTGCAAGAGGTTACACTATTTTCAAGCTTTAAAATAATATTATATGAAAATTATTTTATAAAAATTATATTCATGTCCAATAACATTGCTGGCATACATTTCCCTTTATTCTGATATTTTTATCTTTTCCAGTTATTGATTGTTTTGTCATTGGGGATGTCGGAAGCCTGAAGCTCCCATCCTACTTTTCAAAATCGTTTGTAATCAGGGACTCTACTCCCTGTGGAATGTGAGGCTTGCTGCGGATGACCATACATCTGGCTCTGGTTTTCAAACCCAGACTCTCCATCAATATCGCTATGCGAAAATGCACAGGCATACCAAATCTAAGTTTGTTTCAAATATTCTTTTTAAAATGATAGAATATCCAAAACTGCCATGAATGCCGTATTTCTTTATTGTATGCTAGTACCGTTACTCTGCTCCTTCATTTGATCACCATCTGCCTAACCTTAATAAGTCACAATGATGTGTTAAAGATAATAATTCATTTCGTAAAATACATTCAGTATGTTGATTTTAAAATGGCTTTCGTTTAAAAGCGTTATCGCTTCCCATAGATGTAAATCAATTTGTATCATGTATTCTCATAACTAAAGTGCATTGTTTGTTTCTTACATATATTTTCCAAAGATGTCTTTTCAAACAATGCCAATAAAAATATATATATAATAATATTCATAAGGTAGATAAATGATTAATATTATATATTGTTGCCTGTTTATAAAATCATTTACTACTAAATTGCAAATTATCCTTTATATCATTACCGTCTAAACCTGTCACGATCTTTTATATTGGTGTTATATATCCACAGCATTTTACTTGTAAACATTTGTACATTGGCATATTAACTCTGCACAAGTTATAATACACTCCATAAAATTATATTCGTTAAATAATTGACGTAAAAGGGATTTTATAAAACAAATCCCAAGTTTTCCAAATGTATAAAATCACTCCATGCGTGAAACAATTTTGTAACATATATATGCATTTTCTATATTTATTAAATATATATTTCATGTAAATCTTGGTTTGTTGTTGAATGATTATTTTCTAATTAGTATTTAGAACTATTTCTTTAGCTAATAACTTAGCATTAATAAATATAACTTTCATAAATGTAATTCCTGGGATACTCTTATCTCGATCATCATCATCAGTCTGATCTTATGCTCTACCACTTTGATTCTGGGACCAGAATTAAAATAATTGTACTGTATCATCAGGATTGTTGTTCACTGGGTCAGAGATTCGAAGAATAGGCAAATAGGTTAGAATTCAGGATTGCTTCTGACCTGTGTATCTCAAGTATGATCGGATTCAAGGTACTTTTGTTTAGGATTTGAATCTTGGTAAGTAAGCATACTGTTTTGACTGGTACAATATATATATATATATTGTAACGATATATAAATATGTCGTTACATTAATTTAAAATAAAAACTTAAAAGTTTGCAAATAAAAGTAAAAAACTAAACTCTAAAATTAAAATGTTTGTTAAACGTATATACATTCGCACAGATGCCAAACTTTAAAAATATTTTTTTTAAAAAAAAAAACAAATAAATAAGTATTTGAACGTACTTTTTTTATAAAAAAAAAAGTACAAGATTTAAAAATAAAAACAGGTATTAATTAATTCTTGTAATCTGTAAATGGAAATGATTGTTTATAAATTGTTTGAAAAGCAAGCTAGCCTTGGGCTCTTGTATAATTAAAATGATCTGATGATAGATAAGAAAATAAAGAGAGATTAGCTTGACCAATGGAAGCACTAAGAATCCATGTGGATAATATAAAAAGGGAAATACAGTTTTTTTGGGCAGTTCCAGCATTTTGTGTTTGAGAGATGTGGTAGGACACACATACCACACTCTCTATTTAAAAAAAAAAGATTGTGATACCTTGAACCAGCTATTGCCATCTCCAGAACATTATCTTCCAATGGAGGCATTGCAGGAATTAAAAGCAGAAACCTGGACTCTTCTACCATGAGCTATGTACTTTACCAATTAACAACAACAAAAAAAAGTAATTAAGAACTTTCGTCATTGTTTTTTTTAAAGATTCAGCTAATTTAAATTTTAAAATGAACTCTTATTTGATTTTCAAATTAATAATTGATTGTTTAAATTTATATAGTTAAGTTTTGCTAAAATCATTTCCATTTTATTATTTTTATTTGTAATAATATTTATTGTAGAAATTATTAAATGCATTACATTTAAGTTGGGTATAGACATTGCATAGATTCGTTAGCGGTTGATTATGTTGTGGTTTTCACAGTCGATTAGAACTTATAAGTCAACAATGTCACTGCAGTGTCTTATGATGAACACCAAAGGGTCTCCTGTATTCCCTCAGCAATTGACGTTATCGATTGACTTTGTATTTTGATCGGTTGTGTTTAATTTGGAATGTCTTTGACCATGGAATCTGTGCAGCCGATCTATACTCGACATTATAAAACAAATTGTATAAAAATAATCTGTGCAAATGTATTTAAATGTTAAATTTAAGTCAGGCGTGAATGGCTATATAGTTTTGTAAAGTTATATTAAGAGAGGGTAATCTTAGGTTATTAATTTCGTAGTTGAATTGGTTCAATGGATTGGATATATTTGTGTAATTGTAGATGTAGTATGAGATCCGCTATGGGCAGGATTATATATATATATACACCACACACCTTCTGTTTGCCTATAGATGGGTTTGGAAGATGGCAAAGGACCGCAGTCCATTCCTATGGAGTTTTATGTTTATTGTTCTACTCGCCAACAGATGTGGCATTCCTGTTGGTGGAGAGACAATGTCTTCTCTAATTCTACTTACTGATCAGATGTACATTCCTGACAGTATAGTATTTTGTGTTGTCGTATTTTCATGCTACATTGAATACATAAATGTATCAGATGGATTGGCACCGGTTTGATTGCGAAATTTGTTGCCTAAGGTTAAATCAGGGAAGAATATTTTCTTTTCAAATGCAGATCTATGTAGTCTATTCATACTCGACTCACTAAATAAATATTAAACTCATGGTTGTAATTTACTTAAATGTAAAACTTAAGATTAATATAAAAATCTAAAATGTTAAACTTATTCCTCAAATTAGAATGATTTATATGTGCGTAAATAAATATTTTTATGTGTTAATTTCTGGCAGTGGCTTTTATTTATTTATATTTAAGATATAAATTAAGATATAGATTTTTATCTCTGCGTCTCCACTGAGCTAGTGACTTGGGCTAACGATCTGAATATTTAAATAAAGTGGAATCTTAACAGCGCATATCTGCCTACTCTATAAATTTTTCTAGGTTTAAATGCCTAGATGGCGCCTTGTAGAGCAGATATCGTAGTTTGCGGTTAGATTCGATCTTCACTTTCATTTCGATCATTATAATATATATATATATAAGGTAAAAGAAAAATAAAACTAAACACAGACATAAAATTTGGTAGATATTATTCAACATTCACTGGGAATAAAAATAATAATAAAGGGTTAAATAACTCTGAATTTAAAATAAAATTTTATTATGAAATAAATATTTTAAAAGATCTAATAAAAATTAATATTTTTATTCTGATTTTGAAATTTTAAAAAATGTGTTTTATGTTTAAAATAGAACTGATAACTGTAAATATTTCTATTATTTATTCTTTTTGAAATGTCATTTAATTAAAACTTGTATAAATTTTTTATTTAATGCTTGTATTCATTTCACTATCTAAGTAAAAACATGTAAATCATACCTTTGGTAAAATTGCAAAGTTGCTTTCCAAAGTAGCTTTTAATTAAAAGGGATTTGAAAGGACTAGTGATCTTTTTGAAAAGATAAAAAAAAACTTTTTAATTAAATGTGTTGTTATCATCCTAATCCAATTCTATAAATGGGATGATAAAAAATATCAGTTCATTTTGACTTGCAGTTTTTGTAACTGCTGGCCAGAAGAGTCTGGTTTTAATATTTTGATCAGGTGGCCAAATTGGTCAGCTGCAAAATTTGGATATTAATTTTTTAAGACAGTTCTTGTCTTAATATTTTTGGTGATGCAATTGGCTAATGGCCAGCTGCAAACTTTGGCTAAAATATTTTATGAAGAGTTAGCTGCAGTTTGTTGGTAACTGTAGCAGAGTGGCCACAGTAAAGTTAATTGCAGAAATGTCTGGTAGAATTATACAGAGGACTTCCATGAAGATATAAAAATGCAAGGAAGCAACTGTCCTCCTTTACTGCTGAAGTTTTGAAACATGAAGCTGACCCACTTTTATATTCAATAATCTGCTTAAATATGGAGAAGATAGTTCACTGGCCTGAAGTCTGCAAGTCCAAGACAGAACAAACCTAAATCAAGACCAACTTATCTGGATTATAACTTCCTGATTATGACTTTCCTGAACTGGTCTTCACCAAAAGAAACCATCAGTTGATGAAGTAGTTATGTGTATGCTGCTGTGTCTATATGCAGAGAATCACCGATAAATGTATATACAAGAGTGAGTTGTTTTTAAATAATTCATTTAAAATAGACATATATAGAACAATATTATTTTTAAATCATTTAAAAATCTATATATTTTAAAATATAACAAGTAAAGTTTTTTTACATTAAATTAAACATCACATGATCACTATCTCATGCTAGCACATAACTATATGAAGAGTTTTTGCCTGTTTACATAGAATTAAAATCAAAAAGTCAAGAATTAATTTCTTAACCATCTTTTTTTTTTAAAATAAAAAAGAAATCTAAAAACAGATTTTTATAATAATCAGTTAAAGACTGACTTTAATTTTTTGAAAAAAAGAGACATTTTAAAATGCATTGATAATTAATCAAAGAAGTGTCAAAAATTTGATAGTACTTATTTTAAAAAAAGAAAGACTATATCCAGCAAAGAGAATTAAATTGTGAAAATAATCTGTACTAATTCTATTGTGATAAATACAAATGTTATGTAGATAAATTAATATATTGCACATCTGTACAAATTATATATATATATGTTTCAGTAAACCTAGTATGTAAAATGCATATTTAACAGAAACTTTAATCATTTATTGTATTTATATAAGTTAAGGTTTTCATAATTATTTTGTAACAAGTCAAATATGTTCAAAAATTACATGCACACATGTATGTGTGTGTATATAGATCAATGCTTGTTAAATAGAACATGTGAAAACTTTTAATCATTTTTAAATTTTGTTAAATGCCAATTGAAATGTTTTATTGTATATTATAAAATGCACATGTGTGTATGGATATATCTATGCATTTATAGCAACCTTGTAATAACTTGAAATTTGTATATTAATCTTGTAAATCACAATGTAATAATTTTTATTATTGTACATTATTCAAAATCAGAAGCCTGATTCTATAGACCTTAATATCATTTTTTTCTTGCTAATAAACTTTTGTTCAATTATGAAAATTATTCCAGTCATTCTAAATATTTTTATATCTGTTTCCATCATCTCTTGGTCACATAGCAGTAATAAGCTTCTGTTCTCCTGAGCTAGATTTGAGCATGAATTGGATATATAAATGGGGATATATTTAGTACTTTTGGGCATCCAGAGATGATCAATCATCATCATCCTGGTTGGCACAAAGAAAATATTTTTAAAGCCCATGCACTACCTTTTATTTTAGTTTATTCTTAGAAATTAAGTTTATAGATGGCCAGTACATTAATGGCATTAAATGGCCAGAGCATTGATGATGATTTGCATGTTTTAATATCCCAGCATTATTATTTTTCTGATCTTTTATTATTATGTATTCTGATGCATAAGCACTTAGTTTGTCCCTCCAAATTAGTGTTTAAATAATTGTACCAAGCAGGCAAATGCTCACTAGTTAGCCTGGTCTACAGAAGACTCATTTCCAATCCAGTCACCAGATTAACTATTGATTTATATATTTTTATTGTTCAAATCCAGACATATGATGGACTGTTGATTTTATTCTGATGTAACTTGATTGTTGATCAGTCACAATGATGAATGATTACTTGGAGTATTACTCATACTTACTTTGACTTATTATAATGCTGGTTGGTGTATAATTATGCTTATAGTTGCTCTAAGGAGTTAACTGATCTCTTCTGCTCTAATATATAAAACTTCTCTCATGTTTTAAGATATATTTCTTATATATTTATGATTCTTAAACAGTACTTTAAATTTACTTTATTTATGAGTGATGATGACTTTCCATCACCCCAGGTACAACCTGATTTTTCTGACCATCCTATCTTCCCTTCCCATTACAATATATATATATTTAAAATATTTTTTTCATACATTATATAAATGAAATAGGATTTATATTTTTTGGGTGAACATTATTTGCTTTTTTTATATTTATTTAATGGTTTTTCTGGAGCACAGTCAATTATGGATGTTTTATCTTTAATGGTTATAGCTTTACTTTGATTGTGATTTCTCATTATTAATTTATTTTAAAAAATTTTAAAAAGTCATTTCTTAATTTTTAAGCTCTGATATCAGAGATACTTTATAAAATGATAAAACCGATCTATGTATATAGTATAATTAGGTTGCATAATTTAATTTCTATTATCATTAAGATGAGGCCACTTATATTATTGGTCTTCTGAATTCAGTCACCAAATCGCTTTTTGATAGAAAAAACTGAACTTAAATGAATATTGATTAATAATCCCAATTAAAATCATAGATGTCAGCAAAGTCAAAGGAATTAATTTTAAACTCATTTCATTTGCTTGACTGGTTTTTGTTAAAATCTTGAAATTAAAAATGTAAATTTACATATTTAATTTAAATTTTTGTAAAGTTAAATAAAATATTTGTTTTTATAAGTATATGATGTTTACATTCAGAAATTATTTGAACTTATTTTTTTCTATCTTTCAGATTTATTAAGTGCATATATTGTATGATGTCAAAGAAAGTATAATAACATGAAACAGAAAGTCATAACAGTAAAAAACAGGAAATACCTCATTTAAAAAAACTTTAATTGTTATTTTTCTCATACTTTTGTAATTATAAAATGAAATTTTATTTTCACATATAAAATTTATTACTTGAATGTGTGCTTTATTGATATGAATTAATAATAAATATTTGGTGCAGAAATATTTTTTATTTGTTGAAAAAACATTTTTTAGCCTGAAAGCTAAAGAAATTTTTTGTTTTCATTATTTTCATTATTAATTTACTTCATTATTTTTTTATTTATTTGCAAAGTTGATCTATTATTTTTAAGATAATTTATTTTTTTTAATTAATAATTCTAATGACCATTATGGAAAATCAAAATTTTTTATGAAAATATTTTTCTCTAAAATAATAAAATTATTGCCAAATTATCTTATATAATGATTCAAGATACTACATATTTGAATGATTAAAATATACACTAAACTCTTTATATTATTAAAAAAAGCACAATCATAAGATCAGTGAGATGTAGAATAATGTTTTTATCCCATTAATCTAAAATGGCTACAACACAGTATACAACTATACAAACTACAAGTGGTATTTCATACCTCTCCTAAGAAAGATACATATCATTTCAAATTTGATTTTTATTATAAGCTTTATCTACAATAAATATTAAAATATTTATACAATCACAGAAATGGAGAAATAAAGTTACTTTTCTTTAAAATAGCTTCTAACTGAAATCAGTTGTTTATTTTACAAACAATTATTATAATAAAATTAAATTTGCTTTGAGTATTATAATATTTTTCTTATAACATAGACAAAAAATTAACTTAAATATTAAACATAGACAAAAAATTTGGATAATTTTCACATAAAGGAAAATGGCTTCTGTTTAGAGTACAAGTGATATAAAATACTCCAAGGGGCATAAAACTCGTATTATACATGTGCTAAATTTACACTAATTTGTTTTTGTTTTTTTTTACAAAATGTAGACAGATTTAGAAACTATTGATTAAGGGCACCTCTTCAACTTAAAAAAAATGATTTGAAACTAAGGCATTTAAAAATTTATTCTGGTATTATGTATCAATTGTAGCTATTTTATATTAAAGTGCCCAATAAATGACTAAAATAAATAATAAAGCTTCTTACCATAAAAAGCAATATAGATTAATTTATATTTTAGACATCTTATACTTTTTCTTTACTAATCACTATAGCTGCTTTTTTATGAGTGTATGCAATATTACTTCTACCTTACTATTTTTATATTATTCTACATAGTGGCATTTGCAAAACACTTCTGTTGACAATAAATATCAGTTCTCTTTATTCTCATCTATTATCATCTATTGTGAACTTGAATAAGCAGTGGACACTAGATTGTGTAATGCTATAATATCCATGTCCCTGAACAATTTCTATCTTTTGCCTTCATCAATAAAGAATTGGGTTTAAAGCTGAAACTGATGTTCTTACTCATCTAACCATTTTCTTATACTATTCAAGCTAACAGACTGAAATTGAAAAAATAAAACCTAAAGTTTTAAACCCAAGCCAACTTTTTTGAATAATTACATTAAATTAGCAACACAGTTTCTATTAGTCTATTTGTGTGTTATTATTAACAAGTTGTTTGCATTTGAAAAGCTTAAATAAAGTTTAAAATTGTCTATACATTAAATATTTTATATTGGATGATGAAAATACTCCAACATATCATATATAATATACCATTATCATAAAATTTTAGGCAAATATTGTTTTTACACATTTTAAAGATCTCAGTTTTATTCAAGATATAAGTTCCTTTATGTTTATGGCTGGGGGTGGGGGTAATATTAACAATTATATTATAAACTTCAATTTACTCATATGAGGATGTTATTGCTATTAACCTTCCTAATCAGGCTATAAGAGGTTTGCTGTTGAAAATGAGGTTCCTAAAATATGTAAAAATTAATTTGGGATTATAACCTTGAAGGTGCATTAGCTTGATTTTGAAACATTATGATTTATTTTAAATTTCAGAAATTGGTACTAATTTGGTATATGTTCTGTGATTATTTTGCTCACCTGGGAGACCCACCAAACCAGTATTAATATATTAAGCAAATATTTTCCCATAGTTTGACTAAATGTTTAACTTCATGCCTACTTTTAAATTAAGATTTTATTTTACGATTTTGATAAAAGTTTTTCAATTTTTTCACTAAATATGAACAATAAATATGTGTACTTCTATTTTACCAAGCAACTGTTTGAATAATAAAGATATATAATACTAACAATAAATACATGAATAAGGAGATTTGGGATCTCAGGCTCTGACCAAATATTTGTCCTCATAACTTTTACTTATTTTTTAGTTATTTCATTAATTAATAATATGGATATGCACAAATTTTTATTTTATTTTGTAGATGTTTGAACAATAAATACATATTATATTAACAGTAACTATGTGCTTGCCACAGCCAATGAAGAGATTAGATTATTTATTGCTTTTTTTCATTTGAAGCATTATTTCCAAAAATAACAATTCTTGTATTTTAAAACAATTTACTATTTGTTGATACTATTTATTAATAGCATATAAAAGTGATTTACCTGCTGAAGAAGCTATAAGTAGTAACCAAAAACAATTAAATCAAATTAATTTAGGCCTAGTACTTTCGAGGTTTTCCCTCATATTCATGGCCAAAATAAATTATAAATATTGCTGTAATGTTACCAAATAATAAAGTATGCAAATGTGAATGCAAATTAATTTGTCCATTTTCTTGAAATAGCAAAACACATGTCACATCTATTGATAGCATTGTTATCACTGACAATAAAATAGCCTCCTTGATTTTTCTTTTGCAATCATTGGCTTTGGAACATACTATCTTGGGGTTGCAGGGTTCAAACACATGACCAGTGTGCTTCTCATGTTTGAAAAATATTGAGAAGTTATCATTATTCTTTTTTGCTCTTCTATACACATAAATGTGTTGAGCAGCTCTATTATGAACAATGGTCTTGGTTTCCCCATAGTATGTGGCACTGCATCCAGCCTGATGGCATGAAATACTGTATACCAGTGGTCTTCAACCACCAGGCCATGGACTGGCACCGGGCCACAGAAGTTTTCTGCAGGTCCACACACTAGACTGTGAAGAAAGTTTGTAATAACAAAATAATAAGATTTTAAACTTTTAATTAATATAAACAATTTTTATTTATTTTTTCATCACATTTTTACCCGATTAAAAAAAAGAAACAGAACAAAATCTAATCAATCATACATAAATTAATTTGTTTTTCTATTTATCACATATGTTTATGGGGGGGGTAGAAAAAAGTTTTTTTATTATACAAACTCCGGTTGTCTTTTGATAGCCAATCATAACCGCTTGTCAGCATTGTTAAGACAATAAAATGTAATGTGACTTTTTTTGATCTCTTAAATTTTTTCTACTCTCTCTTTTAATATTTCATTTTTAGTGTTTTTTTTTACTATACGGTGATTTTTTTTTGGGATTTAATTTTATTTTTGAAATCAATTTTTATTACTTTTTTCAAAAAATAAAAACCAAAAAATAAACTCTGTCTCTAACTTTTACAAAGTATTTCTCAATATACCCCCACCACCCCAAAATAAAGTAAGATCAAAACTTTTGACTTTTTCAAGTTTCAGGGTTTTTTTGGTTTAAAAATATGGACACTTTTTTTTTAGCCTATAAGGCGATATCTTTTTTGCCTTTATTTGTATACAACCACTGATATACTAAAACTTTTATTTTTAAAACCAATTTTTATTACCTTTTTTAAAAATAAAAACAAAACAAAAATAACTGTTGTCTCAGTGAAGACAAAGTATTTTTCATCCCACTCTCCCCCAAAAAAATTAAAATAAGATCTTTTTTGGATTACCTTTTTTAAAAAATAAAAATCAAAAAATAAGTTCTGTCTCTAACTTTTACAAAATATTTCTCAATACACCCACACCACCCCAAAATAAAATAAGATCAAAACTTTTGACTTTTGCAAGTTTCGTTTTCTTTTTTTGTTTAAAAATATGCCCACTTTTTTTTGGCCTATAAGGTGATATTTTTTTTGGCTTTATTTGTATATCGCTAAAGCACTAAAACTTTTATTTTTAAAACCAATTTCTGTTACTTTTTTTAAAAAATAAAAACAAACAAAAAATAACTTTGGTGTCTATCTTTTGTCTCAGTGATGACTAAGTATTTCTCAACCACCCCCCCCCCCAAATAAAAATAAAATTAGATCAAGACTTTTGACTTTTTCAACAT
This sequence comes from Epiperipatus broadwayi, assembly GCA_028023455.1. NCBI lineage: Eukaryota > Metazoa > Onychophora > Udeonychophora > Euonychophora > Peripatidae > Epiperipatus > Epiperipatus broadwayi. The sequence goes on along the minus strand of JAQFVV010006518.1, from coordinate 540,069 downwards.
TCAGGTGAATAACATTTTATTTTTGCATGTTTTAACAATGAAATAATAAATGTAAAATGCAAGCACATTAATGAGAATGATTGTTATTGTACTGTTTTCTGTAGCAGTATGACTGCGCAACTTGAGAAAGTGTTCAACTTGTGAAGGTAAGCAACACCATTACAATACACAATAACTAGTATGCTGTTTTGGTCAGTTATAACAATTATGCTTATCTAAGGCTAAGCAGGTTACATCTTTAAGAAAATTAATCTGTAAACTCCTGCCAGGCTGCGAAATCTTTTTTCTTATTTTTGCCGGTCCGCAGGTGTGAAAAGGTTGAAGACCACTGCTGTATACGATCTGGGATGTCTGAGATGGATCCATTCTGTCCTTAAAATTATAATTTAAGACAAAAAAATCTACTTGTTTATATCATTTGTTAATTAAATTTTCAAAAGTTTAGAACTACCTGTCTATTATTAGTTGATACGTTGATATTAAACCTGTTCTGATGTACTTCTCCAGTGATAATTATTCTAACTTTGTGATCTTTAAAATAACACCTCCATGAGATCTTCAGACAAATTTAATCGATCAATTTCTTTAACCTCTAAAAAAAAATTATTTTAAAAAAAAACAAACGTGTAATGATGACCAGATTTATTCTAATCAAAGTAATGACAACCACCAACTTTTGATATATTTCAAAATGGAAATGAAAGCGTCTGTTTCTTTGTGCCCAGATTTTTGCATGACATCACAGCATAATTTAAAATGTAAAATTAGTGGTGAAAGCAAGATTTTTAGTAATAAGTTTATTTCAATTGAAAGATTCTGTAATACTGAAGTAAAAAATACTCTTTTTTTTTTTTTTAAATTATAAATGTGTTATATTTGGCGTTTATTTACAGATTTCTTTCTGACATCGTGTTTCAATCACAGAAGGTCTAATACTAAAGTATCTTTTACTTTTATAAAAGTGAACATAATACACATTTATTTTTATTTATTTTTGTTGATTATGAAAACCCAAAGTTTACTATTTGTTCTTTGAAATGTTGCAACTTTTATTCTACTGTTTGTTAATGAAAAATTTAACACATATTAGAAATACTTCAAAAGGGGGAAAGAAAAAACAGAAAAATTAATAAGAAATGCCACTTTGTATTCTATTATTACTTCATTAAAATTACATAATATAAATACAAATACAAAAACTGTATTAAGAGCAAAGTACTATTAACATTAACAATACTGTAGAGCTTAGCAAGCTGCTGGTAACAGCGGTTGGGGGGATAAGACATTGTTTGAAGGTTAAACAATTAACATATTATTTGCATAGTGCATTAATTAGTTAGAGAAAGCCACTTTTTGGAAAGGGACATGCAGGATTATTTCCTATTGATGGCGTAATTATCTTTGGAAATGTGCTAAGCCTCCTTGATCTTATGCTTAGTGTGGTTGCTTTCTGAACAAATAACACTGAACTAATTAATATGCTATTTTTTTAGTTTTTAAACAAGGTTTTATTCCCCCACCTCTGTTACAAACATTGCTATGTTTGTGACGATTATCCATTGGAAGCATGTTAAGTGCTACAGTATTGTTATTGTTTATCAAGCATTGCTCTTAATACAGTTTTTGTATTTATATATATATATATTCACCCTCCTGAAAATTATGTAAATGAAGTTTAGCCTACATTAAAATTTTTGAAAATGTGCACCTAACCGCATTATTTTATCTACTGTTGTTTATAAACACAACATACACAAAATAGATCATTACGTGTTCCATATATCACTTAGCTTTTTCAGTTGATCCCAGGTGTGCAAAAAATTTCAGAATGCATATTCAATTGACAGCGAATAAAAAAATATGTTAGATGAATTATTTCCAAATTCAAATCCTAAGTTTTCAGCGACAAGGGCAAAAGGCAAAAATTGCTATGGGAATGCAGATATTATAGCACCATCTTTTCTCCATTACTCAGGATTACAGTATATAGACCTAGTAAGTCATGTAATGTAAAGAGTTTTGCAATATTCAAATTTGCCACGTTATCATGGCACCATACTAACTACACTTTATTCTGATACATATACAGAAAATGTTGCATAATTGCATAAATGCATATTATATTTAACATTTAAAATATTATATTTTTCATCGATTTCTCTCAATTTTACTAAATAAATAACCTGCAGTGGGAAAAGTTTTTAGATGATAATTTTACCGAGAAATATATTTTATTGTTTGTCTTCACATACTGACACTTGATTCCAATCACGCAGTATAAAAAGATTTTTACTAAGAGTATTGATTGCTGTCTGAACTATAGTCAGTTCAATTTAATCTGTTTTTTTAATGTGAGACAAAGAATAGATCTTCTGTTTCATTCTATCTCGGGTTTTTTTTTTTTGGGGGGGGGGGGTGGAATTAATGGCAAAATGTTGTTTTGTTCTCAGCAACATGAGTTTAGTCTGACAATGATTTCAACTATTAATTATATATATAATTCTGGCGTAATTGATGGACGTTTAGTTCTTTAGTGTATCAGATGAGATTAGGTTGTATATAGGATGAAAAATTAGTCTATTGTATGTTAGGTAGGGATTAACGATATTAAGTCTTACATCTGCCTTTGAGAGCACTAAAATCCGTTCTTCATTTATTATATGTACGTATTAACTGGAGATCGTTAACCATTTAAGAGCTTTATGCCTTTGAATAAAATGAAATATTGTTTTGCTTTATTTAAAATATTTTATACTAAATACCTTATGCTGGATAATAAAACAAGATCATCTCTATAACAGTACCATCAATAATAAGACTGATTGATTAATGATTATCAGATCATCATCAATAGTTTTCTGTCCCCTGGTCTCGTCCAGAGATAATCACATCACCAATTCATCCATTTTCTCACTCCATTCTTTGTTTCCCTTCAATTCCACAGCAATTCTTCCCGTCTCTTTTATCATCCAACAATGTCAATCTTTCCCATCCTTTCTTCTTGCTTCCACTCACCATTTCCTCCAAAACATCTTTCATTCAACTATACTTTCTTCTTAATATATGTCCAATCCAGTTTCTCTTTCTAATTTCCTCAATCTATCTTCTTTTTTCATTTATTCTTTTCAAAACTTCATTTGTATTTTTTATTCATCCAATTAATTTTTCCTATTCTTTTCCATGTCCACATCTCAAAGGTGTCCAATCTGTTTATAATTTTATTACCCATTATCCACATCTTACAACTATACAATAGTACACTCCTTATATAACATTTAATTAATCTTTTGATTATCAAATGGTAATGATTTTAAATCCCTAAACTTTTTCTTGATTCTTACATTTATCAACTGACTTAGAATTTAACTCCATTTTATTATTCAAACTAAAAATTTAAAAATGTAAAATACCTTAAGATTTTGCTTGAACAGTTACATAAATCTAACTTGAGGTTAGTAATTATATATTTTAGTGCTCTAAATTATTTATAATGTGCAGGAACATCTTGTTAGAAATTTTAACAACAAAAAAATCACTTTATTCTTTACTTTACACTATATATGATAAAATAAGAGTACAGGGTCATCTATAGCAAGGGTTAAGAAAACCCGTAATTATTAGATAGTAGTGTGTTTAAACCTCATTACTAAGCCAACTTCCAGATTTTGCTTTATCTATGAGGCTTAAGATTCAAAGTATTTTGTCTTAGATGTAAAATATGTGCAGAATTTTCAGGTGTTTAGCATCCAAAAAACACATTTAAGCCAATAAACTAGTTTGGAGATCATCTTGTAATAAGTGATTTTTAAACCTACTATAGATGTGACTAAGATATCCCATGTCATGTGATGCTAATCAAATATTATCAATTGGCCACAGTCACATGTCAACAAGTATGATGATTACAACTCCCAAAGAAAGTAAATGCTAAGAAAAACTTTTGTGAATATTGTATAAACCAATTGGTGAGTACAAATATTTTTACATGAAGAATTATGTAGTGTGTTATTTTATTTATTTGATATTTTGTGAAGTTCTATTTTTAACAATAAACTGTTTTGCCTGATAGATTTATGGTTTCCAATTCATTCTATCCTCATCCATATCTTCCCATATTCTTATATTGTAAATGGACTCAGTCTTTTCCATGGAAACCATGATCAAGTTCACTATTAAATAATTTTTTTAGGAAATATTATACTTTTTAAGCATTTTTCATATGTCTAAATTAATCAAAATGAAATTTTTACAAAATGAATTCCACAGTATTATATCCAAAAAGCTGAAGAAAATGCTGATCAGTTTTTTGTTCTTGCTATTGTATTCTTAGAATTTTACAGGTTGTTTAAAAAGTATATTCTACTAAGCAATTAAATATGGAATGGAAGATATCAATCACAGATATTCAGTTCTTCATAGATAATAGATGAAATACACAGGCTTATATATATATACCTGTGTCTATATATGCAATAGACAGGGTATGAGCACAGACTGAGTTGGAGTCTGGAGTGCATTGAAGCCTGTCCATTAAAGTGGGAGGATTTGCTATCTTAATATATATCTGAGCACTTGTAGCATATATGTGTAGAGATGGTAATCTGGACCAACTGATAATTGCTGGTTTAGCATGAAATACGCATATTGATGATTATTTATCTTTTCAACATATGTGTGTTCAGGTGTATCAGTGTTATGAGATGGTGTGGAGAGTGGATCATGTGAAAGTCTTTGGTCATACCCTGTCATAGATAATGGAAATAATTGGGTTCTTTGTTACCCAGATGCTAATGTGAGTTTTGAGTATTGGAAGAAACAGAGTTCCGTTGTGATACACAAATCTTTAGTTCCAGGATACATTACTCTACAATTGTATTCAATCATGCAGCACATCATTAAATAATTAATTACATGAGATGTCATGTGATACACAAATATCAACGTTGATTCAGTAACCTTTAGATCTAAGATCCATAATTCTACCATTGCATTCAGTTACACATGAAATAATTGAATTGTTACTTTGGAGGTCGTGTGATGCTTGACTGTTACTTTGCATCTAGAAACCTTTAGATCACAAGCCTGTTACTCTAACACTGCATTAATTACATAAAAAAATTTTGATTAGTTACTTCAGAAGTCATGTGATGTTCAAATATAAGCTTTGATTTAGAAACTTTTAGTTCTAAGGTACATCCCTCTATAATAACAGTCAATCATACAGAAAAGAATTGAATGGTTGGTTACTTGGGAGTGTTATATGATATTCAAGCATCAAAAATGTAAGATCAAATTTTATAAATATTTAGCTTTTAAAAGTTCATGACTCATTGCATTAAACTGTGCAGGTTTTTTCTGTGGGTAAAAGAATGCATATGATGATATTAAAACATTGTTTGTTGTTACATCTTTATTAACAGTTTGTGTTGCCTGTTTTTAGATGTGCACAGATATTAACAGACATTTCTGCATTGGTTGAAAATCTTGATCAACTCTGATCCTGAATGTTTATCATGTTTGGAATAAATAAAACACATATCAATAGTTTTTGATTATTGAGAGCCTATCAATACAATGTTTGGACTTTGATTAATTCATCAATAATTGAGAACCCTAAATTTAGCATCAAATAACAAAAACAAATAATTTATTAAAATGGATTGATTAATTAAAAATTACCCATGCATGCACATAATCATAAAAAAATTGAAACCTTTAACTGATATAATAGAAAAATATTTTATTAGCATGTTTTTGTTTTTGTTTTTTTCAAAATAATGAAAAGACAAATAAATTGAATTATAAATACTTCAATATTTAGCCTTTATTTGCTAAGTTAAGTTGAGATCCAAGTACATAAAAAAAATCTGTATTTATGAGTTTTCAGGTAAACCAAGATGGCAGCCTGTATTTTTGATGGGAGAGGGAAGCAAAAATGTTTATAAAAGTGGCCACTAGGAAACATCGTATTTAATATTTACATTCTATTTTTTGTTATTACTGTTATTTTAAAAAGAGACATCATTGTGAAAAATATTAATTACAATATTTACATTTTAATATTTTTTTGTTTATATTAACTTATCAGAAAAATGATTAATATATATACAATATTTACACTTCATTCATATCGGTGACTTAAGATCTCTAATGTCCTCTAAAAATGTAAAGCATTTTTTTAGTTAAATCCATAATTTTTATTCGAATTTGTTGGCATTATTTTTAGAAAATTAAATTTCTGTAATAAACGTATAATTCAGAATATTAAGTCATTGTAAAGTTTTTCTTAAATGTTTTCTCATTGTCTCACTACATAATTTATTTATGTTGTAATTCTTTTCTTTTTTTTCCAATTCTGGTTTAAATGTTGATACTTGTGAGGTTTTTTTTTTTATTAAGGAAAATACGCATACAATTATATATAAATCTTTTTGGTATACATTTGTTTAGATTTGTTACACTTATTACAACAATCATTAGTAAATAATTTTTCAAATTAGAAAATATACCCGTTTGATACATTAGTTATAATTATTATGACAAATTAATTTATGATCAGAGCAAAAAGTTCATGGTTCAAACTTAGTCTGTAATTAATATGTAACTAGTTTTATATCAGAACAACTGGCTCTTCATTTAGTGACTTAGCCAGTGAACATTATGCAGTCCGTATTTTAATTGGCAGCAATCCTTTGTTATTCTCCATCTAACTGGACCATTTATTTTTTAACCTTGAATTAATATTTAATTAGCATGCCTGAGGATAGGCTTTTCACCCAGTGGCCTAAGTTGCCCCCCCCCCAAGTGTCCCTGGAGAGCTTTTCCGGCATTAACAAGCAATTGTGAGTTTTGAATATAAAATTCATATCTTGACCACTAACGCGCATTTTTTGAGAGGGTAGAATGCCGTATCTTTGTAAATATTTCACTGCATCATCTTCTGTGATAGGAAAGTTCCAAATTTTCATCACAATGATAATTTACTTTAAAAATGCTGACAAAAAGAAACACACTATCAAGCATTAGTGGTCGAGAGGTCAGCAATGGCTGCTTTACAAGCAGTTGTCACGGGATCACGGGTTCACTTCCTGGCTGATGCTATGACACATGAGAAAACAAAAAAAAAAGAAACATGTTAAATTAAATCAAAATACAACAATGCTAAGAGCGTCTCATCGCTTCCACATTACCTAAAAAAAAATAAAGTTTCTAAATGAAATTTATTGAAATTTAGTACTTTTTTTAAAAAAAATAAAAATTGATTTATTTTTTAATTTAATTTAATAACCAACACATCTTTGTCAAATTATAGGTCATATATCAAAAATTTCTGAAGATTATCAGGTCTCCAAAACATTTCCATCGTTCTGAATATTTTAAAAAAATTTCAACCATCACACTACAAATTTGCAAGTCACCTTTAGGACAACTATCCACAGGCTCAAACTTCCTCATGGGTAATCCCTCATTTTTTCTTGGCATCACAATTACTCTGTCTAAAATGCAACTAAGTCATCCTTTAAATAGTCTCATTGTCAACACATTTAGTACAAATATAAAAGTATTTTATTCAAAAATGCTACATCCCATTATGAAAATTCGTATAGTGAATGCTATTCTTAATGGAATGTTTGCATACTATAGCCCATTGATGTTTTTTAACAAGACTTATAATAAACTTATGTCTATAATAAAATCATACATCTGGGATTCATCTTCACAGGTTCTATCTATCATAGCAGGAAGTCTCAATTTGATATGCCCAAATCCTTTGTGACATATAGGGCCAATATGTATATTGCAAAACAAACTTAATATCATCCCTTCTCCAATCATTATCATCATCAACAACCATTATCAATCCACTGCAGGATGAAGGTCTCTCCAAGTTCAATCCATCTTCTTCAATGTTTAGTTTCTCTTTTCTACATCATGCCTGCACACCTTCTCATCTCATCCATCCATCTCACATGTGGTCCCTTTCTGGGTGCTTATCTCAATATCATATGTTTTTCACAGGTCCTGCCATTGAGCATGTTGATCTATTAGATCAGTGTAACATCAAATGTCTCATACTATTTAGAGATTTAAGTAAAATAACTTATTCATCCAGACATCTATGGACTACCCTACTAGTTGCTAAAACTCTAACCAAGTTCCCAAGCTTTTGGGTCCCTCAATCATAGTTGAAATTTCTTTTTACTTTAGTATAGGATACAATTCCACCCAAAATACTTTTTAATGATTGATTTAAGCTAAATCTTGAATCTACATGTGTTTTGTATAATAAATATCTGAGAAAATGCTGCATCTTTTTCAAACTTGCCCATCTTCTCATCTCTATGCCTATTCATATTTTATAAGTAAAATATCAATTTCAATCAAGCATTTACTACAAAAATATATAAAATACTTTCAGCCTTTTAATGCATCTCTAATTTTTCATACACTAAGAATTATGTGGCTCACATGCTGTTCCATAATATTTGACAATAAAAAGTATATTGTACTTAAAAAACTAATAAAGAATGGTTTAATTTGTACCTTTACTTGCTAAATATTTACCCAGAAATATTATGATCAAACATGGCAGTCAACAATCTATCTCAGTTGAACTCTCTCACAGCTTAAACATTTGTTTCAATTAATATTCCTCACCAGATTTAACTCTTGAAAATAAATATCTATCCATTGTTTCCATTTAGTAGAACATGTCACTCTTCAGTTTTGGAGAACACTGAATTAGAGATAAATAACCTGTTGTGTTACCCATTGTATATAACACGCATTTATTTTATTGTAAATTTACTGTAAATATTTACGTAGTTTGTTATTAATAAAGCTTTTTAACAAAATGTAAAAAAGAAAAAAATGCCACAAATTTTAACTGCAGATTTAATAATAAGTTTATAATTCAAGTTCTCTTCTAAAACTAGATTTGTCTTCAGCCCAAGAATCTTTCATAATTCATTATGTCACTTTTACAACCATATTTGGAATTAATTCCCACCTTTGGGTTTTTAAATCTTGTATTCAATACAACAAAATGGAACTTTTGAACAGCAAAAATAAATTTCTATCAAGACGTCAGACAAAAAAAGTGTTTTAGTTCATTATCATCATCAGACTACAAGATATAGTACATGGCATGGAGCATTTCACTGATGAGAAATTACATATTGAAATTGTGAATAGTATATTTGTCTGCTTATAGTAAATCTCTTTGAAAGGATATCCATAAAAACATTTTCCATTGTAGCCAGAGTAAAAATAACTCTAAAAGAGTACTGCTAATTACATCACTTTCATTTGATGGATACTGAGACATGTTATATGAATACCCATTTCTCTTCATCTCTGACTTAGATTTTGTGCTACAATATGATTAAGCTAATACAAATATATGAATACTTAATGAAGTTATATGGTTGTCATTAAAATAATGAGTGAATTATGTTTTGTGTAGCTTTTCTGACACTTGCCAAAACTATGTTTGTTCTGACTACAAACTGTGTCTTGTTTTAAGTGTTCATTGCAGGTTGTTAATTACATGTAACAAATGGAAGGATATATATATATTGTAACGATCCGGACAATGGTAGACTTACGTAAACTGCACTACAGGGCGCCATCTAAGCATTTGAACCTAGAAAAATTTATAAAGTAGGCAGATATGTAAGTCAAAAAAAAAATATATATTTTTTTTTTTTTTAAATTTTGATTCCGGTCGTTAGCCCATGTCACTAGCTCAGTGGAAGAGCAGAGATTTAATAATATCATATAAGAGTATATATATAAAAAAGAATAAAATAAGCCACTGCCAGTAATTAACATACAAACATTTATTTATGCATATATATATATATATATATATATATATATATATATATATATATATATATATATATAAGATTGAAAATTGTTTTAGTATCAGTTTACATTTTAACATTATTTTTTTAACTTTACTTTAGATTTTTAATTTACATTTTAATTTCTATTATATTATAAGTTTACATTTTAATTAAGTTCACACAAATGGGATTATAAAAGCTTGTTTTAATATGTTCCATATAGATTGGTTACATAGATTACACGGTTAAAAACATTTCAAAGTAAACATAAACGATCAAAACATAAAATCATTGATACTGACAATTGCAGAGGGAAATTTATAAGTAACCCAATAGTATTCACCATAAGATACTTGCATTGTCACCAATAACTTAAAAGACATCCGAATAAATACATTTTAGATACTCATCGTAAGGTATCATTATTTATCGAATGTCTATATATTTTGATCAAATATGAAAACCCAAAACATACTTAACCGATAACCAATCCATGCAAGCGTCTATAAACAACTTAAATTTAATGCATTTTTATTTAGGGTCAAGTATGAATAGACTACATAGATTTGCATTTGAAAATAAAATATTCTATCCCTATTTAACCTTAGGCTAAAATTCGTAGTCAAACTGGCATCAATTCATCTGATATATCGATGTATTCAATGTAATACGGAATACGGCAGCACCAAAAAGATTAAGAGAAGACATTGACTCTCATCAGATAGGAATATTACATCTATCTAATGAGAAGAACAATTAAAAAAAAACTCCATAGAAAGGAACTGCGTTCTCCGTCTTATAATTCCTTTCATAGGCAAACGGGTGAGTGCGACGTATATATAAATGATTTTTCCAGGAGCGAATCCCTGACTACATCTACTAATCACACCAATATATCCAATCCATTGACCCAATCTAACCATGAAACAAATAACCCAAGATTACCCTCCCCTAATATAACTTTACAAATCTATACAGCCGTTCACGCCCGACTTAAGTTTAACATTTATATAATTTAACTTAACGGAAAACAGAAATCATAATAAAACTTAAAGAACAAAAAATAAATAAATAGAAATGATTTTACAAAATAAATACATTAAATAAAATTATAACTAACTAATAAATAATATTGGTCAAATAGGATAATATTGCAATCATTTAAATATGGAAAGTTTTAATTTAATGTTCATTATTTATAAAGTTCTTATGGTTTACAACAGTTCAACTTTATCCATTGCTTGCCATGAACGTGAATTCCCACGCCATCCTCAAAAGATTGGTATCCATTTAGCCATTGTTTTATTTATTCATTCGGAGGTTTTTTTAGTTTAGTTGGTCCTCAATGTAGAAAACGATAGTTCATTTCTCTTTCTTTCTTTGGCAAAACTGAAGGGATTGAATCGTGCATCTCTTCAATCCCTTCTCCCGCACCTCCGCACTAACACCTATCTGTCACATCGTAATAATCATAATCACTAACTAATAATTTCCAAACTTGTCCTTTTATATTATTTTGAAAGATTGACTTAACATTATGTCATCAATGTGATGATCCTTTTCGTTGAGGTCCGATTTCTTAAAGGATTTATTTCATTTGCTAAAAGTTTCTATTGTTTTCCTATCTGACCGATGTTTTTACATTTAAATGCCCAAGGCTGTTTTACATTTGACTAATTAAATTTATCATTTCCATTTCTGATTAATTAACCTGTTTTCCAAATCAAAGATATATTTAAAGATAAATTTAAAGATATAATTTTATCTCCAAATCTTTTTAAAATTTAGTTTTAAAATACTTTTTCTTTAATAAAGTTTTATTTTAATAATTTTTCATTATCTGTGCGATTTAATATATACGAGTTTAAGATGATATTTAATGTCAATTTTTAATTCTTAAAGAAAATTTTTAAATGCGAACTTTTTAATTTACTTTCATGTTTAATACATAAAAAAAAAACAATGTAACAAATGTCTGTGCTCATTACAATATATATATATGAAATCATAATATTAAATTAATAATATTTGGAAAAAGCTACAACTATTAGAATTTAAGAATGAGAAAAAAATGACAAAAGAAAAAATTAACAATTTTAAATCTCACCACACTCATTCTTATGAGTTAGGAAAGAAGGAGCTCTGAGGAAAATGCTTAATATTGTACTGAAATTTCAGCTAGTTAGCTATTATATTTTTATTACGTGGAAGCTTCCAGAAATAATACTATGAATTCATTCGTCTATGAAAATATTAGAATTAACATATAAATATATTTAATCAAATTTTCTGCATCAATCCTTTTTTAATCTTTTTATTTATTTACTTATTATATTTTCCTACTCCAAATTCTTTCTTGATAAATCCTGTGATACATAAGAATGGCATTTCTTGTGGCATTTGCAAGCCATGATTTTATTTGGATAACATTTGATATATGTCAATAGCAGTATTGCAATTTTGCATTTTTTTTATTTATCAGTTAATATAATTTTCCACTCTTAATTCTTTTTATGTTATCTTGCAATAGCATTTTTAATGCCATATGCTAATGATGATTTTATTTAATTGGCATTTGAATGATCTATATTATGTATGCCAATACTTGTATTGCAGTTTGCAGTAAATACTTTTATATGATGAATAATAAATACTACTACTCTAATTTTTGCTTTCATTAGCAGATGACAGGAGGTATTAATAAAATATAAAGCTATATAATTCACTGGTTAAATTGCAGAACCTTGATTGCACAAAATGTCTGCAATCATTTACTTTTAATTGTCAAGAGAAATCCCTTGTACAGATATTTTTGTTTTAAGCATTGCTTTTGATCATTAAAAATATTTTTATTAATAAACATAATCTATATTTATTTTATAATTGTGTTTTTAGAAGAAATTAAATTCATGTCATGGGAAAGAAGAAAAAAAATATTTTCATTACTATATTAGTAAACTTTTTTTATTTATTTAAACAAATTTGTAGCATTACAATTTTTTCCTCTTTTATTTATTTTTAAAATTAATTTAATTACAATTTTATTTAAAAAAATATTTTGCCAAAAGCATTTTTCTACTGAAAAATGCATATATAAAAAATTACATTTTACAAAGTTGGTCTCAATTTGATTACATTATTAGACCCTAAAAAATATAACTTTTATTATTGTATAATACATATTATTTTTACTTATCTCTTCTATTTTTTTTACTTTTAGAGATTATAGACTAGCACATAATCAATTTAAGACTTCATGAAGATCTATACCCACACTGTAATTGATTGATAAATACATACACCACCATTTAATTTTATTAAATCTTTAATTATTTTATTTATTCTTCCACATCTTTTATTTTGCAGATATTCTTCAAACATATTGTTATAATTTCTTTTCATCTAAATAAATACTTAATACAAGTTTTTTTTTATGTTCAATGCTTTTCTTAATAAAAAAAACACTTTTATTTAGAGTCTTCAAATTCCAATATGGAACATTTTTCTGCTTTATCTTTTCTATTGTTTTAAATATATGTCTCAAAATTATTCAATCTTTTTAAACCTTCTTTAAACTTTTTATATGTATTTATTAGACTCCTGATAAAATATTTAAAACAACTTATTTAATTCTAGTTTGTCACAAAATAAATTATTTATCCCTATTAAAAAGTATTTAGTTATTCTAATTGTCATTTTAATATTTTTTGCTATTTCAAAAAAAACTTCATAAATACTTAATCACTTGCATAAAAAGGAAATTACTTAAACTGCTATGAATTTTGTAAAATTTACTTACTCATATTTTTGATCTTCAGTTTGAGTAGAGTTTATAATGAAAACAATTCACCAAATTCTAGATTAAACCATATGATATACAAAATTAGCTCTCATCTCTAGAGTCATCTAGCATATCTTTGAGCAATTAATAGTTACAAGTTATAAATAATTGTGTGACATTGCACTAGAGTGAAGAGATGCTCTTGTATTAAATAGGGTTTATGATAAAACAAACAATATTTAGAATAATTTTTAATATTTGTATGCATTATTAGAATAATAAAAATATATTAAAAGCAAAAGACTTATTTAAAGGAATAAAAAATGTACCTTTTTGTAATAACAGGTTTATTGTTCTTTTCCACAATATAAGCTTAAATCTTGCTTTAAAATGTTATTGTTATTAAAATGAAATAATTTGTATACTTATTAAATGAAATCATCTTTTACAAGGATGAAAATAACTTGAAGTAAAAAAATCTTTTTAGAAATTTTTCTGGTTTAGAAATACATGATCCAGCATGGACATTTTGTGCAATTTGAGTTCTGCAAGTTGACTTTTGCATTGTAGAGCATTTGCTGATACAACCTCACATCTAAAAATAAAGACCATGACTAAAATATATAATTATTATTATAATTATATTGCAACATTTCACTGTAAAATTGCAATACAAGCATGTTATTGTGTTATCTCGTTACTGACAAAAATTTGACATAGAGTATCACATTGGAACTTTTTACAATTGGTTGAGAAATGGTTAAAAACATTAAAACACTTTATAAGTTTTTTCTAACTTCTATTATTAGTTTTTTTTGTCAATTCAACCTTGGATCGTTGTTTGATGCTTAAGTTTGTTGCTTTTTATGCTAACTTTTCAACAATGTTAATATCATTGTTGAGATTTTATTTTTATCAGGCATGTATCATATGATCAATTTTTTATCTTGATATTAGTGCCATCTTTATCACAATACTTATTTAGAACCCTTTATTTAAATAAATATTAAACAAGCAGGATATAGATGACAATCTGATTTTTAGCTTGTTAATATCTATCTCTTCTGGGGAAAAAATGTATTTTTTAATTCATATATAATTTTCTAATAATTGCCTTTCCTTATTAAAGTATTTTGTTCTTCAAAATATCTAATACAATAACTATTTATAGTTATTATTTTTTTTTGCAAAAATTTCTATGCTTGTAGATTAAATTATGACCATGGACAAATACTGACGACATTTTATGAAGATCTGATAAATGGAGTCTATTAGTTATGCAGGTTTGGCAGGCCAAAGAGATTTTTTTTTGTTATTTGATATCTATATTCAATTAAAGAAACAGTAATGTTAAAAAAAATCATATATACATTATAAGGTGTATTAAAAGTGAATAGAAAATATCTTCATCTTATATGATATAATGTGAAGAAAATAAATTCCTTCTTGGCTATATGTATACAGTATAATTGTTAATAGTTGTGCATATATCCCTTGGAATGTGATATTATCTATTCATTAAGATGAAATACACTGCAAAGAAAGGATCTCCATTTTTATTTCCTTAAACCTTGTTCACATTCTTAGTGTTTAAAATTATTGAATTTATTATACATGTTGAAAATAATAGAATCAGTACATATTTAATTTGTTAAAAATTTGAAATTGCATTACAAATTATTTAATAAAAAAAAGAATTACCTTTTTAATTACTAGCAACTTTTAATACTTTTTTTCTAATTAATATTCTTGTTGTTTATTTAAAAGTGATTAATACTGTTTATTTTTTTAATTATTAATCAAGTGAAAAGTTTTTCTTTTCCACAAAAATATAGCTGCCGGTTAATATTAAAAAAAATTTAATTAATTATATTTCTTTGAATTATATTTGATCTTATATTTGCAAATATAAAATAAATTAATTAGAAAGATTAAATTTTTAATTTTAATTTTACTATTTTTTAACATAAAATTTAATATTTTGTTTCATTCGATCAAAACAACAAAGAAATCATTAAGGCGTCTTTAAGGGATAAAAAGTATCAATCCTGTAAAATATTTTATACTTTCTAGTAAAACTAATTATCAGTATTAATACTAATTGCAATTAACAGCTAATAAATGTATTTTTTATTACAGAAATAAATATCTACAATAAATAAGACTTTTAATCTTCCACTTTAAAAGTTTTGTGTATGAAGTTATATACACACACAAACATTGATAAAACTAATCCAAAAACAAAGAGTCAATAAATTTCCGATATTGTTTTTAAAAAAAATTTCCATCATTATTGAATATATATGGGGTTTGAACTCAGACTTTCACGCGACCCTCAACCATCCATGCTATCTCATACTACTGCTACACTTGATCACACACATGTCGAAAAGATAAATAATCATCAATATTAGTATTTCGTGCTAAATCAGCACTCGTCAGTTGGTCCAGATTATCATCTCCACACATGTATATATAATCAAAGCTCAGCTTATATGAAGATTAGCCAATCTTCATACTTTAATGGACATGCTTCAAACTACTCCACCCACAACTCTTCAGCCATCTATTCATTGAAAATCTGATGATGGAATGCTCAAAGCCCATTACAGGATATCAAATTTTTTAATTAAATTGCCTAAAAGAATATAAAACAAACATAATTAATTATATTACATATAGCAATATATGGTATAATAGTTATAAAATAATCTAACAACTTATTGGCATATAATGAAAATAGAGAGAGGAAAAGCAACTGAATTTTTCTATTAAATATTTATTTATAAAATATTTTTTATATTTTACTTTATTTAAAAATCAAATCAGGTTTACTTTTTTGTTTTCATTGGATGCCTTGATATTTATCATAGAACATATTTAGACATATCTGCTTGCAAATGCTCGTTATGATAAGTACCAAACTTCCTCCACCCATAACATTCATACAATCCACTCTAGACAAATGCGTTAATGATTATTGCTAATCATTTATTAACTTAGAGATTATCCCTAGTTCAGATATACACTTTAAACCGCATTTTACAATTAATATTCTGTTTTTAATTAAACACACACACACAGAGTAGTTCAACTTTTTTCCATGTGTAACATTTTTTATAGATGTGTGTTTTTTATGTCTTTATTTAAGAAACAATAGGAATTTTTTAGGGGGTCTTATTGATTTACCTTCATTAATTTGCTAAATAGGAACCAAACAATGTTCATACATAAATTCATTAATTGCTCCGTGTGGGTAAATTTAAAAAATCAGATATATTAATCTTTAACTGAGGTTTAAAGTTTATATCTGTGCTAGAGATACTTTCTAGTTTCGAAAATGATTAGTAATAATCATTAGTGTATTTATCTGAAATGGATGGCGTCAAAGTTGTGAGTGGAGGGAGTTTGACAATGGTAAATGAAAATGTAACAATTTACTGTAGATAAATACTTTGCATATAATAGAGATATATATGAGAGATAGTGACCTGGGCCAACTGATGAGTGCTGGTTCAGCACGAAATGCATCATGGGGGTCATTTGTCTTTTATTATATCTTTATTTATATGAATTTGAAAAGAGTGGGAAAGTGTGGAGGTGTTTATTATATCTATAAATATATTACATACAGGATAGAGAAAGGTGAATAACTTCGTGTGTGTAAATTTTAAAAATCAGATGTATTAATCTTTAACTGAGATTTAAAGTTTATATCTGTGCTAGAGATAATCTCTAGTTTCGAAAATGATTAGTAATAATCATTAGTGTATTTATTTGAAATGGATGGCGTCAAAGTTGTGAGTGAAGGAAGTTTGACAATGGTAAATGAAAATGTAACAACTAAATGCTAGGAGCAAAATAGTATATAAACTGTTAAGAATATCTTTAATCCATTACCACACCATCCCAGAAAACCTTGACAAAACATTGGATTGTTGTGTGACTTTAATTCAAGAATTGTTTCAACTGGAACAAAGTAATGTGTAGGCCATTATTAATATTTTCAACTATTGACAAGACCTGTTTGAGAGAAATAGCTTGACTTTCTATTATTATATGGATTTAATTAAAAAGTATTTATATATGTGACAAAGAACAATAATATATGACTGCTAGAAAGTATCCCAGCAGCACCACATTCTGTAAGCAACACACTTTATTAACAAGACCAGTAAAGATAAATAAACACATTATTTTTATAGAGAAAAAAAATTTAAAGAACTTATGATAAATATGCTTCCTTTATCTCTAGCACTACTCACCATTGTTACAACAATTGTCCATTTTTAACTTATTTGTTCCTAGAAAAATAAAGCCAGCCATAAATAGATTGTTGTGAAATGAAAATGTCCTCATATCAGGAAAATCAACGGACTAGTCAATTATTAATTAGTGTGCATTTTCTGATTTTTATCCATTTTATCCTGTAGTTAAGAATATTTAGAAGCTCATTTACTAATCAATAACAAGATGGCTAGTTAGGTCAGCTATATGCTGTCTTCCTGATCATAAGTATTATACATATATAAATTAAGATTATGATATAAACAAACTTTATAAAAATTGATGCAATTATTAATAATAAATTGATGGAGCACATTTATGTATATATTTACTGTGTGTGTGTTCACTCATAAATGAATAATCACCCAAAATAAGAGTGAAGTAAACAACTATAGTTGTTTATTTATATTTGTGATAATATTATGGGCAAATAAATTGTATTGGATATTTGACCATTATAGTAATGTTCACTCATACACATGCACTCAAAAAATAAAAACAATAAAAACTGTACTGTACCATATATTTATTCCTTTAAATGAAATGGATAGCAATATGTTAGATGTTCATCGCAATTGAACATCCTCTGGATGAGGTGTTTTTATTTATTATTTCTTTCCTGAAAGAAGTATAATTTCAATCATATTATCAGAGTATTATGGTCTTTCTAGGTGTTTAGATGTTTTAAAATCCATATTGATATTGTAATCTATGTAATGCCCTCTATAGGCCATTATCCATTTTAGATTGTCAGTTAAACTCCTCATGCTTTAAATTTTCTAACATAATATAATTAATAATATGCTGATGCGTTACGGTGCAACTTTTTTATGTAATAATTTGTAGACTTTTTTTTTATTCTAATTTGCAGATTTAGCACTTTCAGAGCCCTTTTTGCTCCATATTCATAGTCTTTTCAGATTATTAATGTTATATTCAAATGTATGCAAATTGTCTTCTATACCATCCATTTTTTGGAAATGGCAAAACACCAATATGCTTATTAATAATACCAAAGATAAAAGAAACATTGAAAAAAAAAACCAGGTGGTATATAGAATTGTGTGCCCTCTGGTTTATTATGGAGAAACTCATGCCACAGTTGGCAATAGATTGGCTCAGCACAAATACACATATGCAAGAGCAATAAACAAAAAAAGGCAGCCCTGTATTTTCTGACCATCAGCAAGAGCTCAACCACAGATTTGAGCACTCCAAGGCTGACATTTTATGCACGGAAAGAAATGATATCAAGAGAAAAATTAAGGAAGCTTGTTTCATCACCATCAATGCCAAATCAATAAATAGAAGAGACACTTGTTTTGCCATTTCCAAAAAATGGATGGTATAGGAGGCATTTTGTATACATTTGCATATAACATTAATAATCTGAAAAGACTATGAATATGAGCAAAAAGGGCTCTGAAAGCGCTAAGTCTGCAAATTAGAATATATTAAAAAAGTATTCACTGCAACGCATCAGCGTATTATTAATTACAAAGTGAAGATGAAATAAAAATTGTTATAAAATGATATAAGGATAATTTACAGTTTGTTTACTGCCATTATTAAATCAACAATGTTCATTTTATTTACTTAAGATACTTTATGAATTTTCATAAATTTCATAAAATTTAGTTTTACACTTAGCATTTTATTATACAAAATACTATACCACACCGCATCAAAATTTATAAAGGATGAAAACAAAAGAAATAAAAAGCATGTGCTTTTAATATAATCCACAAAAACATTACTAATAAGTATGACTCCATATGATACTCCGAGACAAAAAGATGTTGTCATATTAGAAAATTGATTAAATTTACAAATTTTAAAGTTTTTATTGTTTGTTTATTTATCTGTTGGGGGGGGGGGAGGATAATATATATTTGAACTAAATTAGAATATCAGTGTATTTTTCTAAAGGTATGTGATGATGGTATATTAGATGTGATAATATGTTGAACTATTTCCATCATCTATTAGTAAAGGTTGAATGTATAGAAAATTTAAACTTTATTTAAATTTTTCAAATACAAACAACCTATAAGTAATAACAACACAAATAAATAATACAGGTAAGTAATAACACAATGTTTCAAATAATATTATTATCCATTCTTCTTCAAATGTTGCTGTCCTGACCAGTGACAGTGTTCACATAGGAGTCAAACTCACACTTTTAGATCATCAGATACCAAATTTAAGGCAAACACTTTAACTAACTGAGCTATCCTGCCACAGCAACAGATAGTAAAAATTTCATATATTTATATATAAGGGTTGATTCAAATCCTCCTGAGTCCCTTGATTTTTTATTTTCCAAAAACAAAGTTAATTAGAAGTTTTTTTTAATTAACTTTATCTAAGAGCAAAGTTAATTAGATGCCTTCATATATTGTGTATTGCCACACTTGGTTAACTTATATAATTATTTGCCATTGTCATATGAGCAGCTTTTTTGAATTTTCTTCTTTGCACCATTTCCTCTCTATCTAATACTTTTGTATTTTCCCAATTAAACATATGGTCATTAGAACATACATAGTCTGCAATTGGAGACACATCTGTTTTTTTCTCTTTTAACCATTAGTTTGTGTTCTTTCAATCATTTTTCAACAGGGTGACAGGTCTCATCAATATATTTCCTTCCACATTCAGATGGTGTTTCATAAATGCAGTTTTTGTTTTTCGGCACTTTCAGTTTAGGCTTCATATAAGTAAGAATTCCTTGAAGTCTGGCATGGCTTAGGAAAGCTGTTCTAATATTATATTGACTACAGATTTTCTTTAATTTGTCCTTCATTCCTGGTATGTATAGATACACTACAGTACCAATAATTGTTTTTTTCTTTGGTGTCTCTTTTGATTGTCTACTAAAGGTTTCCATGATGGCTGATGGACAACCAATCTTCATGAGAGTTTGTTCTATGTGAATTTTTTCATTTTCCAAATCACTGGTTTCTGAACAAACTTCCTTCACTTGGAACTATAATAATAATATAATTCCATAGTTTAGGTGCTCCTGGTATGATTGGATGTATATCCAAATACTTTCCATGGGTGTTTTGTTTTCCTATACATTGTTGTTTTTACTTTACCCTGAAGGAGTTTTGTCACAAAAACATCTAAGGGTGCCAATTTTTGTTCTTGTTCCAATTCCATTGTGAGCTTAATTAAAGAAGATATATTGTTGATGGGCATCCAGAATTACTGTAATTGTGCCTCATTATGCAGGCGGATATAGAGTAGTATTTATAACTGTGGTTTCAAATTCTTCCATGTAAATGTCACTCAGCAAGGGTGCCAGTGATTATCCCATGGCCATCCCTTGATTTTGTTGGTAAAATTCTGAATTATATTGAAATTATGTTGTTGTACAGAAGGTTAATGATTCCATTATACTATCACTAGATAGAGTTGTTCTAGTTTGTAGACTATTAACATCATATAACCATTTTCTTACAATAGACTATGCCTCATCATGTGGTACATTTGTAAATAGACTTTGCTCATCAAAACTTACCAATATGTCAGTTCTTTCCATTTTCATATCTCTGACTAATTCTACAAAGTCCTTAGAAAAAATGAAATTAACTTTATATTTCAGCAAGATTCCTCAACTGTATGGACTATCTAAAATTCATCCAATGTTTCAATAAGACCTATTTTTAGTTCTAGAAATTCACCATGTAAAAATTTGTTAAGATTTCTTTTTGAAGTTCTTAGTCCATTGGCATGCAGGATACAATCCTTCATCAGGGATTCTAAGCACTTTGTAGAATTTGTCAAGGACATGAAAATGGAAAGAATTGCCATTTTTGTAAGCTTTGATGTGGAAAGTCTATTTACAAATGAATCATGTGATGAGGCATTGTCTATTTTTTAAGGAAAAGGTTCCATGATGATAATAATCTACACACTAGAACAACTCTTCCTCTTGATAGTATAATTGAATTATTAACATTCTGCATAACAACAACATACTTTCAACTTAACCCAGAATTTTTCCAACAAAATCAAGAGATGGCCATGGGATACCACTGTCATCCTTTCTGGGTAATATTTACATGGAAGAATTTGAAATCACAGTCATAAATACTACATGTCTGTGTAAAATGTGGATTCACTACATTGATTTGTAGTATGACTGCATGGTGAGACACTATTAGTCATTATGGATGCTTATCAACAACATATCTCCTTCAATGGAATCAGGATGAGAACAAAAATTGACATTCTTAGATGTTCTTGTGACAGTCTCCTTCAGAGCAAAGTAAAACCAACAGAGTATAGGAAACCAACACACAGTGGCAAGTACTTGACATATATATCCAATCATATCAGAAGCATTAAACATTGAATTATACTATCACTATGGAACACAGCAAAGAAAACTTGTTCAGAAATCAGTGATTTAAAAAATAAAAAAATTCACATAAAACAAACACTCATGAAGAAGGTTATTTATTAGTCATCATCAAGATAACCTTTAAAGACAACAAAAAAGATACTAAAAAACAATTATTGGTAATGTAACGTATCTATACTGTAATGGGCACAGATGTCGTTACATTACTTTTTTTTATTAAACACGAAAAAAGAAAAGTTCGCAAATAAAAACTTCTTTTGTTTAAGAATTAAAAATTGAAATTAAATATCTAAAGTCAAATATATATATATATATAATCGCACAGATGAAAAAAAAATTATTAAAAAAAAACGTTATTAAAAAAAAAGAAAAAAGTATTTTAAAACTAAATTGTCAGTAAAGATTTAAAGATAAAACATATATCTTTAAGTTTGGAAAGCACATTAATTAATCAGAAAATGGAAATAATTGTTTTAATTAGTTAAATGTAAACTACCCTTGGGCATTTAAAATGTGTAAGCAAAGGTCAGATAGAAGAGAAAAACAATGGAATCGGACCTCAGCGAAAGGACCATCACATCGATGACGTAATGTCAATTGAATCCTTAAAATTAATATAAAAGGAAAAATTTGGAAATTATTAGTTAGTTATTACAAGAAGACAAATATGTGTTAAGTTGGAGAGGGTTGGAGGAGAAGGGATTGAAAGATGCACTTTCAATTCCTTCAGTGGTTATAAAAAAGAAAGAAAGAGAAATGACCAATCGTTTTCTACATTAAGGATCAGCTAAAGTAAAAGACCTCCTGGATAAATAAAAAACAATGGCTAACTGGATACCAATATCTTCAGGACAGTGTGGGAATTTCTGTTCAAAATTACAAACAACTACAAATTATGGACCTTTTAAAACCATAAGAACTTTAGATAATTCATGAACATTAAATTAAAAACTTTCCATATTTAAAAAAATAGAAATAGATTCCTATCTGACCAAACTAAATTATTTATTAATTAGTTATAATTTTACTGGATGTATTTCTTTTTTGTAAAATCATTTCCATTTATTTTTTTTTTGTTCTTTAAGTTTTATTTATGATTTTTGTTTTGCGATAAATTAAATTATATAAATGTTAAACTTAAGTCAGGCATGAATGGCTGTATAGATTTGTAAAGTTATATTAGGGGAGGGTAATCTTAGGTTATTTGTTTTGTAGTTAAATTAGGTCAATGGATTAGATATAGTGGTGTAATTAGTAGATGTAGTATGAGATTCGCTATGGGCAGAATCGCTTTATACGCCACACACTTCCTTTTTGGCCTATGGAATGTGATTCATAAGTCGGCAAAATGACCGCAGTCCTTTCCTATAGAGTTTTTTTTTATTGCTCTTCTTGTCAGATAGATGTAGTATTCCTATCTGACAAGAGGCAATTTCTTCTCTTAACCTTTTGTGCTGCCGTATTTCATATTACATGGAATGCATCGATATATCAGATGAATTGACGTTGGTTTGACTGCGAACATTTGACCTAAGGTTAAATAAGGATAGAATATTTTCTTTCAAATGCAAATCTATGTAGTCTATTCATATTCAACACTCTAAATAAAAATGCATTAAATTTATTATGTTTTTTGGTTTTCATATTTGATCAAAATATATAGACATTCAGTAAATAATGATCCCTTATGGTGAGTATCTAAAATGTATTTATTCAGATGTCTTTTAAGTTATTGGTGTCAATGCGGTATCTTATGATGAATACCATTGCGTTTCTTGTATTCCCTATGCAATTGACGGTATCAATAACTTTGTATTTTGATGGTTTATGTTTATTTTGAAATGTTTTTTAACCGTGTAATCTATGTAACCGATCTATACTCAACATTTTAAAACAAACTTTTATGAACCCATCTGTGCAAACTTATAATAGTATAAAAATTAAAATGTAAATTAAAATCTAAAATAAAAGTTAAAAATAATGTTAAAGTAAACATACTAAAATAATAATGTTAAATTTTATATATATATATATGTGCACAAATAAATGTTTGTGTATATAATTACTGGTAGTGGCTTATTTTATTCTTTTTTTAAAAATTATTCTTAGATAAGAATTTATGAAATATAAATCTCTGCTATTCCATTGAGCTAGGGACAATGGGATAATGACCGGAATCAACCAAAATATATAAAATAATTTTTTTTTTTTTTTAAACTTACGTATCTGCCTACTTTATAATTTTTTCTGGAGAAAAGTAAAGAAAATCTGTAGTCAATGTAACATTAGAACAGCTTTCCAAAGACATACCACACTACAAGAAATTCTTACTTTTACCAAGCATAAACTGGAAATGCTGAAGAACAAAACCTACTTCTATGAAATATTGGATTAATGTGGAAGGAAATATATTGGTGAGACTTGTCACCCTGTTAAATAGTGATTTAAAAAAATGCAAACTAATGACTAAAAGAGAAAAAACAGATGTGTCTATAGTAACAGATCATATATGTTCTAATGACCCTATGTTTAATTGAGAAAATACAAAAATATTGGATAGAGAGGAAGAGGTGCAAAGAAGAAAATTCAAGGAAGCTGCTCATATGACAATGACAAATAATCTTATAAATTCAACCTAGTGCAGCAATACACAACATATGGAAGCCTCTAACTAACTTTGCTCTTAGATTAAATTAAATTTAAAAAGCCTTTAATTAACCTTGCTTTTGGAAAAAAATTTGAAAGACTCAGGTGGATTTAAACCAATCCTCATATATATAAAATTTCTATTATCTGTTGCCTTTGACAAGATAGCTCAGTTGGTTAGAGTGTTTGCCTTAAATTTAATATTTGAAAATCTAAAGGTGTGAGTTTGATGCCTATGCGAATACTGTTACTAGTCAGGCTAGAATCACCTAAAGAAGAGTAGAAAATAATACTATTCAAAATGTTAAGTAATTATTTACCTGTGTTGTCTATTTGTGTGTTATTAGTAACAAGTTGTTTGTATTTGAAAAGTTTAAATAAAGTTTAAAATTTTCTACACATTTACTGACAGATGGTGGAAATAATCCAATATATTATCACATCAGTATATTTGAATTAATATGTTTTCAAATTTCTAATTCATCATAAATAGATAATAGAATATTAATAACAGCATTTCTTTATTATGTATTATTTTTTAGAATCCCATTGTAATCTTTAGTACTGTCTTTTAATTAAAAGCTTGCCATATTTATAAAATCTTAAGAATTAGACAGAAGTGGTTCCATGTTTATCTGGCAGATATTGTAGAATGATGATGTATTGCAAGTTAGTTGGTTGTTTCACTTAAAAGATGGTATTAGAAGTTAACATTATCTTCTAGAAATTATTTTATCTATAGATTCAAGATATAAATATAAGATATTGCCATATTCTGAAAAATATTTATCAAAATATAAAAACAACAATTAGATTAAATAGTGTTATTAATAAGATGTATATTGAGAAGAGTGTATGATAGATAATTCCATATCTCTAAAATATGCTACAGCTGTTTTATAAGAAGTATTTTGTAGATTAAAATGAAAAGTTAAATAAGCAAAAATAAATGGAGATTAGTTAAATCATGTAAATTTTGCAGATGATATCTTTGTTTTTGAAATGATACTTTAGAGCTTCAGGAAATGTTGCAAGAGTTATCAGATGAAAGTATGACTAGATGCTAAAAAGATTAAAGTAATATTTAAAGATTTTTTTTAGAAAAAGAAAATAAAGATTGATAATCACAAATTAGAAGAAGCTAACCACTATAAGGTCAGATAAGTAATATAAATGAAAACATAACAGATGAAGTTAATTATAGATTTAAGTTTAAATGGAGTGCTTTTAATAGAAATAGTTTAATTCTAAAAGAAAATAAGTTTATGTGTTTGAAAAGAAAGGTTTTAAATAGATATGTTTTATGAGTTTTTACATAGGGATTTGAGACTTGGGCACTTAATAAAAGAGTGATGTAGAAATTTCAGACCACTCAATGAATTACGGAGAGATGCATACTAGGAATAACAAGAAGATATCACAAACAAAATCCTAGAATGAAAAAACAAACAAGTGTCAATAGTAAATGGAACTGTGCTGAACACATTGCTAGAAAAGATGCCAACTAATGGATAGTTCGATTTTAAAGGTGACTCCATGAGATTGTAAAAGTTCTAGAAAGAAACAATATGTAAGATAAATAGATGAAATAATGAAGTTTGTATCATACTGAAAAAAGAGTCTGTGGATCAGAGAAACTGGATGAAGCATGGAAAGACTTTCATATGGCTCTTGATGATGAGTAAAAATAATACATTTATAATACAAATAAAATGTCTATTAATTAAAAATTATTGTAATAACAATAAAATTAATAAATATAATGGTAATTAAATATTGTATAATCTTTCAATCCACAGAAGTACTTTTGATTAATTCCTTAACCCTCATCAACTGCTGTTAAATTCAAAAAACAAAATGGAAACAAATGTCATAAACTGAAATCTTAAAAATCCTGAATTTTAATGTTAGCAGATTATCTATTAATTATATTCATTTTATTTCTAATTATTAAAATTGCCTCCTTAATTTTTTTTTATTAAGATTTCTCTCTTCATGGAGAATCTTAACACTTTCAATATCAAACTTAAATTTATATTTATATGCCCTTTTGTGATTCAAGAAAACTAAAGCAGTCATTAAATCATTATTATTTTTACTTTTCACATGCTTGTATACAATGAGGCAATTTTAATAATTAGAAATAAAATGAATATAATTAAGACACAAGCTGCTAGTATTAAAATTCGGTATTCATAGGATTTGAGTTGATGATGCTTGCTTTCATTTTGTTTTTTGAATTTAACGGCAGTTGAAGAGAGTTAAGGAATTAACTGAAAGTACTTCTGCAGATTGAAGAACTATATATAATAATTAATTACTATTATATTTATTATTTTTATTCACATGATCATTATATCTTATACTAGCACATAATTGTTTATAAACAAGGCAAAACTCTCTATACAGTACTGCCACTTTGAGCCAACCAGAGTAATCAATGGATACCAAAAAGCTTGTGCATAAAATCCCTATCTAATGCCTGCTCATTCAATATCCCCAGACTAGTTTCTGGCTTGTGGCCTTCATCCGTGAGTAGCCTTGGATCTGAGAGCACTGCACCTAGATCTTAGGACCTAAAGCAACCCTCCAGCAGCCACCTTTTATCTCTACTTATCTACAAAACTATGAGAATGAAATTGAAAACACATTTTTAGAATAGTTTTTTTTACTTTCTTTGGAGTTGGAGTGACCATACTCATTTGTATGTGATTGCTGTATGTATGTATTACATATGTATGTGAAATATTATTAAATACCTTCACTGGAATAACTGGAGTAATGATTAATAAATTTATTGATTAGAAGTAAAACTAATGAAAAAATGAAAGACTGACAAATACTCTACATTACAAATAGATTGTTACCATTTATACTATTTACAGATATCAGAAAATATTTCCAAAGATTGGGGCCAAATGATAGAAATGATTTAACAGAATTTACATCATAGTTTACAGAAATATATGATAAATACATGCATATCTATATGCACTCATGTGCTTGTCTAATATTACAAAATATTTCAACCATTAATAAACCAATAAATATCCTATTTTAGCTAAATATAAATAATTCAATGTTTAGTGCATATACAATAAGCACACACATATGTTGTTAATGTCTGTCTAACCTATGTATTTATTTAGCATATAATTTTTTTAGACAGGTTGACTAGTAACAAACTACTAAAAAGAAATCTGTAGAGATTCTGAGAGACAGAATCTCTAGAGGATTAACATTCTTCAATTCTGCTAGTATAGTCCTAGATTTGACAGTCATTAACTATGTTGTTTAAGGTTTGTATTTCTACATAATCCAGTAACTTTTAAAAATCATTTAAGAAGCAGATGAACACAATGATCATGGATTATTTTAGATTTGGAAAAAGTTATTTGTTTGGAACATTATAAGAATTTCATCTTTTTATATCATGATTTGTTTGTCTGTAGATTCTTGGCTGAACATTCAAAAAAAGAAATTTAATTTGAGTTGGATATAAGGTAGCAAAATGGTATCATCAATTATCAGCAAGTTCAATACACTTACTTAATGTTTTATAGATTTTTATGAGGCAACTTCTCCTTTGATATCTGATGGGGGGGTGTATAAGAAAGATCAGGAAGTCACTGAAACGAGTAGACTTGAGTGTGCCAGTAGGTTTTCTCATGGTAGTATTTAATTCAGCATCCAGAAAGTTTTCTCCAAGCAAGGGTACAGTATTTACTAGTAAAATATTTAGTTCTAAGAAAATTGTATGTGAAATCCTTGCAACATAGTTTTACATAGTGTCAACCAACATTCCAAGGAAGTACAATTGAAGGTAACTTTATGTAGTGCCAACCAACATTCCAAGGAAGTACAATTGAAGGTAACTTTATGTAATGCCAACTAACATTCCAAAGAAGTACAATTGAAGGTAACTTTATGTAGTGCCAACCAACATTCCAAGGAAGTACAATTGAAAATAACTTTATGTAGTGCCAATTAACATTCCAAGGAAGTACAATTGAAGGTAACTTTATGTAATGCCAACTAACATTCCAAGGAAGTACAATTGAAGGTAACTTTATGTAGTGCCAACCAACATTCCAAGGAAGTACAATTGAAAATAACTTTATGTAGTGCCAACCAACATTCCAAGGAAGTACAATTGAAGATAACTTTATGTAATGCCAACCAACATTCCAAGGAAGTACAATTGAAAATAACTTTATGTAGTGCCAGCCAATATTCCAAGAAAGTAAAATTGAAGTATTTAACAAAGCCACTAGTGAATATACATTTTAATTAGAATTTCTATAAATTTCTTTAATATTATTTTTAATAATTAGCTGACTAACAAAAAATTCATGTGCTATATATATATAAATATTTGAAAACCAGGCACTGTTCACAAACCTGGAGCTTAATTGTAAATATAGGGATTTGAACTCAGACTTTCAAGCACCCACCAATATATGTATTTCGTATTGGTGATTATGTATCTTTTCTACATGTGTGTGGTCATGTGTATCAGTTTTATGAAATAGTGTGGATAGTTGGTGAGTGCTTGAAAGACTGAGTTTAAATCCCTATATTTACAATTAAGCTCCAGGTTTGTGAAGAGTGTCTGGTTTTCAAATATTTACATATCAAGCTTGTATCCTGCCCATCACTCGTCTATGTATTTAAATGGATACGGTTCTATTCATGAGGGGTCAGAGTAACTTCATGTCAACATGAGCATGGTGATAATGTTGGCATCAGCTTGGGATTTGGGCTTTCCATTATCAGATTTTCAATGATATGGATGGCTGAAGAGTTGGAGGTTTGTGTAGATTGAAGCTTGTCCATTAAAGTGTGAAGATTTGCTATTTTAATATAAACTGAGCACTAATTATATATATATATGTGTGGGAGATGATGATCTGGACCAACTGATGAGTGCTGGTTTAGTATGAAATACGTATTTGGTGATTATGTATCTTTTCTACACGTGTGCGGTCATGTGTATCAATTGTATAAGATAGTTGGTGGGTGCTTGAAAGTCCGAGTTCAAATCCTTATATGTGCTATATATGTATAAATGTTTGTCTGCTTCCCTTATAATAAGAGATATTTAATTCTAAATTTTCTAATTATAAGCTAATAGAAAATAATTTTAAAACACAAACTTTTCAGAAAACAATTTATCATATTTAAAAATTTATGAAGTCTAATATTTTTAACTCCGAGATTATTAGTATTATTAACGTGATAAGAATTTTAGGTAAATTTTCTCTTTGTCTGAATATTATAACTCATGCATATGTCTGTTGAACAAAAAGGCCAATGATAATTTAATAAAATCGAAGAATTCTTTATATCAAATAATCGCATTTCGACAATAATATTTAAATGATAAACTTCACCAGTGAATAAAATTTATCATAATACGTTTTAAAAATTTTTAACGAGAAGATATTGTTGGTTTTATCTGCTGCCACCCGTACGCAATTTTCAAAGAATTACTTGCAAATAGTTTTATACGATAAGATGGAAAAATGGGGGAGGTAAAAATTACTATTTTTTTTATAAAGTAAGATAAGATTTGTTCAGAATTTTGACGATGAATTGATAATTTCTGTTTATGTATATACATTTATATATATATGAAAAGAAAAGTGAAATAAAAAATATAATCATATATATTTATACATGCGCGCACACATTTATGATGATAATAATAATAATGCCCATATTATCAACATTTTGAGAGAGAAAAGAAGATTGGAACCGTTATATATTTAAAAAATCAATAGAAAAATAAAAATAATGCTGGAGATTTAAATAGAATGGAAAAAAAACGAAAAATATAAAAAGCGAAAGTGATTTGGACATATATGACTCAACAATGAGAAAAGATCAATTAATAGTTATGAAAAAATAACGAATGATGTACTGGGGGAAGGGGAAGCTAGTAACTAAAAAAACGAAATGGATAGCTGATTTTAAGGGAGAAACTAAAATAAAAAAAGAGCATATAGAAAAATAACAGCAATATTACATAATCTATGCTACTTGCAGGCTTTCAAGAGGATAAAAATGACTTCTTTTTGAAAATATATAGAAAACTTTGGGAAAAGACTTGTATAGTAGTATCTTGATATACTTTCTTATATTTTATATGAGATCAAAAACAAAATACTTAGTGAGATAACAGACAGGCATTATGAGATCATGCAAAGAATTAAGAGACTGAAAGGAGCTGATCTGAATATATTGTTACAAAAATATGGCAATATATAGACAGTTGAAGCTTAAATGGGATCTGAAGAGATCGTAAAAGACTTTAAAACAGACAACATTTGAGTTGGATGTATGAAATAATGAAATGTCCTGGTGTGATGTGAAGGACTATAGATCAGAAAACTGGATTCAATTTGGAAAAATCTTTATCCTGCAATGAAACCGATAATGGTGATAATGTGATTTTAAAATGAAAGAGAAAAAAGATTGACTTAAACTTTTAAATGATAATAGATTAAAGTCATTAAAAACTCCATAAACAGAATAAAAATAAAGAATATGGTTTGTAAATGGTAAGAAATCTGAATTCAGTAGATAAATTTTACACCTTTTTTTTTTCATATGCACCATGTCCACTTTAGATAAACTTCACTCACTTAACACTTAAAATCACATAATATTTCTATTAATTAAAATAAATATCGAATCAAAATATCTAAAGACCACGATTTTTTTCTAAGAGCTTCATTATCTGATATTTGCTGTTCTCTCTCTGACTTTAATCATTATAATGCACTCAGTAAATACTTTACATGTTTTATTCAGTTATTTATATGAAATAAACCTGTAGAATAAAGTACATGCTAAAATAAAACAAAATAATGTTTAAAACAATAATTTTTGAAACAATAATTAAATAATACCTTAAAACAAAAATATTTATTTAGTAAATTTGATTTTTTTTTTTTTTTTTAAGTTTTCATATTATTTTTTGGAGAATCTTGTGAAATTGCTAGTATAGATATATCTGCAAATAAGTTGTTTTTTTTAATATCTTAAGGATGTTTATCATATTTAAAAGAATTACCATCAGCCCACACATCCTCGAAAGCATTGCACTGTGCCACTTCCCTTTTTGGGCCAGCTCTAATATATAAATAATTCTAGTTTACTTACCTGATTATTAAAAATATTATCTACAGCCAGAATATACATCTTTGGAATGCTTCACTTCTGAATTCCATCATTATAGCAAAGAGAAAGTCCAACTTGTCTCCATTATTCTTTCTGAACCAATATCAGCTTTAACTAGCAGATCAATAATTCATTAAAATTAGTTCTTGTTTGATCAAAACCCAATTGAAAATTGCTGATGTATAAACTTATTCATGTTTCTTATTATCAGAATTACATTCCTTCATTTTTATATGATGTTATTGCACTATTAATAATTATAATTTATTATAAATATAATCTAATGTTTTAAACGTTCTTACTTGCATTGCTTATTAATTAATACACTGTACAGGCTTACATACACCTGAACATATATAATGTAATATAAGGGATTCAAACTCAGACTTTCACACAACCCTCAACTCTCCATGCCATCTCATATTGCTGATCCACCTGACCATACTCATGTTGAATAGATAAATAATCACCAATGTATATATTTTATGTTAAACCAGCAATCATCAGTTGGTCCAGATTATTATCTCCACACATATATACAATCAGTGTTCAGCTTTATATTAAGATAGCCAATCTTCATACTTTAATGGAGAGGCTGCAAACTACTCCAACCCACAACTCTTCAGCCATCCATTTCATTGAAAATCTGACGATGAAATGTTCAAAGCCCATGTTAATTTTTATATTTTATTAGGACTACCAAAATAGATCAATTTTAAATAACATGGCTGATATAACTCTTACTTTCCATTAACTCCTTTTTGTTAAAAAGTTCTTTGTTTAAAAATCCATTCATTATTTTTAATTCAGAATCTCTCAGACACAAAACTTTTATGTTTTTTATTAACAAAAATAGTTTCACTTGTTTTCATGGATTAATAAAATATTTATATTACTGTATTATTTAATGCTTAGTAATAACTAAGTCTTATTATATACATTATACTTTATTAGATAATCTGACAATTAGGATTTAGCCAAGATTTATTTAATGGAAGAAATTTCAAATTTTCATACTTAGAATTTTTATTAAATACATTTTTAGAAGCAATTAAAACACCTTGCATTTTATTTTGTTTATTCATAGGTTATGTCAGATGAGTATAAAAAAATATTTGGTTTGTTCCATTAGATACCTTGTTTAGACTTTGGCAATAATGCAATGATGTAGGGGTTTGCATTACATAATATCATTGCCATGAAATTTGTTAAGAATTAAATATTTTGGTGTGCAATAATATCTTTTTAAAAATTATGGTTTTTATGCATTCTGTTTTCCTTAGATTTGTATTGAAGTGTGTATTATGTATCAATTATAAATTTTTAGCTAAAGAACATACCTGAGTCTACATCAAAGAAAAAGCTGAGTAGTAAAATGTATAAAAAAATAGTGTAGCATATAAAAAAAGATAATATTATTATTAAAAATAGAAAAACTATTTAGTAAAGTATAGAGGATTTGAACACAGACTTTGAAGCTCTCTTCATCTATCCATTCTATTCTATACAACCAATATACATGACCATATATATGTAAAAAGATAAATGGTCTCCAATATATATATTTCATGCTGAACCAGCATTCATCAGTTGGTCCAGATCATCATCTCCCACACGTGTATATAACCAGTACTTGCCTTACATTAAAATAGCAAATCTTCAACTTTAATAAACAGGCTTCAATCTACTCCACTGTCCAGCTCTTCAGCTATCCATACCATATGAAAATCTGATGATGGAATGCCCAAATTCCTTGTTAATGCCAATATTATTGTCATGCCCATGTTGACTTTAAGTTAATATCACTCCTCATGTTTAGGATCTTGTCTATTTAAATACACAAAAGAATGTGTAAAAAAATAATATGGCATAATACGAAAGAGAAGAAAAAGATAACATTGTTTTTTAAAAAATTTACACAAGACAGCATCGAAATCGGAATCAATCCTAATACCTAATATTTCAGACTTGGTCACTCTACCAATAGTCTAAATTGAATAAGACATCTAAACTTTGCAAAATATCATTAATAAGTTCAGTTTCATCACATGTAGAATCACTGTAATTATGAGATAAATATTTTTAAAATTACTTATAAATAAATTATTAATAATAACATGTTACTTTTTATATAAATTATGATATTTAAATAAAAGTGATTGGGAAATCTGACCATTTCCATTTACATATAAATTTTATTAATTATAGCAATGAAAGTATGTCAGCCTGTTCAGTTTAATGCATTGTTAGAATTTATATGAAATATATTTCAGGGCTCATGTAATTTCTTACTTTTAAATACTTTTTTTTATGCGTAGATTGAGAAACGTTTTGGGCTGGATGAAATCTTTTCCTAAGATCTCATAAAGATTTTTGAATTCAAACAAATATCATGAACAAGAAAGAACCATCCACAGCTTTAGCATCATTAACGACAATGTACACTGATTCAGATGCTGACTCTTCTGAAGATATTCCCAAGGATGAACGGAAGAAGAAGGAAGAGACAGAAAAAGAAGTGAATCTTGAAAAATATAAAAAAACATGAAATTTTTTCCCTCATCACAGCCCAATAAGTCCTCCAGAGAACAGTAGTGCAGAATCAGTTTACCGTATAGATAAGGAAAATCTTTTTTTTTGGTAATCCACCAGCTCCTTCAAGATTAGTTTCTTATGCAACTGAAGGAGATGAGAAAGAAGAGGAGAAAGATGAAAAAGATGATGATGATGATGACATGGATTTAGAAAGGGATAATTAATCTGTAAAAATTTATGCAAGCAATAAAGGTGATGACAGTTTTTCTGACATTCCAATCTTTCAGAGTATGGTGAAGATTTTATAAATAATCTCACATTAACAGGAGAAATTAAATTACTGCCAGAGCCTTCAGAAAGGTGCTCAAATCATTTGCAGAAAAAAAGTATGAACGGAAGATAAATAGAAGTATGGATATGAATGCAGTTATTCAAAAAAGGAAAGATTTCAGAAATCCTAGTATTTATAAAAAAACTAATTGAGCTTTGTGAGATAGACCAAATAGGAAGTAATTGTCCAAAATCATTTTATGATCCTCACAGCTGGAAGCCTAAGTCATTTTATAAAAAATTAGCTAAGGTTCAGAAAGCCAAAATGGATAAATGTGAAAAAGAAAAAAAAGAATGGACTAAAATTGAATTTGTTAGTGGAACAGTGAAAAAAGCCTTGGATTCTGCAGGTGATACAAAAAAGCACAAAACTAAGTGGAATGTGGCATCAATTGTCTCTGTTCTGAAACCCATAGTAACAACATCTGTTCATAATGCTCCAATCATTTCTGTATCAACAATAGTTTCAGGCACCAGATCAACTATTATTCCTGCAGTTGGAAATTTGGTAAAAAAACCTAGACTATGACAGAATCCATTCCCCAGAAAATCAAAATTTTTTGTACATATTCATAAGAGATTAAACTTTTTAATTTTTTCTTTAAAAAAAAACTTTTTTTTAAAGTTTTCCATCTGTGCGATGATATATATGTTAAATAAGTATTTTAATTTTCCATTTTTTAAGTTTTTAATAAGATCAATTTTTATTGACGATCTTTTCCTATTTATTTTAATTTTAAAATAAGGTAATGACATCATCATCAACAACCATTATCAATCTACTGCAGAATGAAGGTCTCTCCAAGTTCAATCCATCTCCTCCGATCTTTAGCTTCTCTTTTCCACATCACCCCTGGACACTTTCTTATTTCATCCATCCATCTCACATGTGGTTTTTTTCTGGGTCTTTTACAATCTCTTGGAATCCAGTTTAAGATTTCAGTTGTCCATCTATTATCATCTCTTCTAGCAATATGTCCAGCCCAACTCCACTTCAGTCTTTTAATTTTTTCAATAAGGTCAGTAACACCTGTTTGTTCTCTTACCCATATATTGCATTTTTGATCTCTTCTTGCTACTCCCAAAATGCATCTCTCCATACTTCTTTGAACGATCTGAATTCTCTGTATTGCTCTTCTATTAAGTGTCCAAGTCTTAGATCCATAAGTAAGAACTGATAAAACACATTTATTAAAAACTTTTCTTTTCAAACACATAGGCATAATTCCTTTTAGCATCAAATTATTTTTACCAAAAGCACTCCAACTAAGTTTAATTTTATGATTAATTTCATCCATTATGTTTCCATCTGTATTAATAATCTGACCAAGGTATTTGTAACTGTTAACTTCTTCTAACTCATCGTAATCAATCTTAATTTTCATACTTTGGGAAAATTCATTAAACATTACTTTAGTCTTTTTAACATTTATCTTTAGTCCTACTCTCCTACTTTCATCTGATAACTCCTGCAACATTTCCTGCAGCTCTAAAGCATTATTTGCAAAAAAAAAAACTACATCATCTGCGAAATCTAAATGACTTAAATAATCTCCATTTACTTTCACTCCTTTCGCTTCCCATTTTAATCCACAAAATACTTCTTGCAGCACTGCTACAAAAAGTTTTGGAGATATGGAGTCACCTTGTCTTACACCTTTCTCAATGTTGACTTTCCCAGTATCATTATGTAATCTAATTGTTGCTGTTGTATTTTTATAAATATTCTTTAAAATATGACAATATCCTGGATCTACATCTTGATGATCCAATGCTTTAATCACTGAAGAAATGTTTATAGAATCAAATGCCTTTTCATAATCTACAAATCCAAAACATAATGACAACTCATATTCATTTGTCCTTTCTATAACTTCTCTCAACACCTGGATATGATCTACTGTACTAAAACCACTTTTAAATCCAGCTTGTTCTCTTGGTTGGTGGAAATCCAATGTTGTCTGTAGACGAGTTGTAATTATCTTGGTAAAATTTTTATATGAAACTGATAAAAGGCTGATAGGTCTGTATACAGTTATATTGCTCAGATTTTCCACTCTGTGTGGTTTGTGAAAATTTATTGATAATGGCCCACTTCTGGTTCTCAAACATCTTATGAATTCCCAATAAATAATCATTTGAATATTGCTATCTGTAGTCTAGTGCAGTGATAAAATAGCAGATTCAGAAGCTATGATAAAATGGCAGACACTGGAGCTCATAGTAAAATAGCATATTCTGGAGCTCATAGTAGAATGTAAGACTCTGGGGCTCATAGTAAAATGACCCTCTAGAGCTGGGTCATATTTCATCATTATTACTTCTGATACTTGACCTCTTATGACATCCCAAGTAATCAATCATTTGTTATTTTATTACTTTACTAGCATGACACCTCTCTGAGAAGTGCCAAAGCACGAAACCATGGTCAGAGGTTTGGGAAGGGGTCTTGACAGAGATATTTTAAGTGCTGACTCTGGGTAAGCATTTATCATAAAGCTTGTAGAGGAATTGGCAATCCTCATTGTTTATAACTTACAAGCTTAAGAGATAGGGTCATGTGATATATGACTCTTATTTTGACTATTTATACTTTAGATTATACAATTTTCTATTATAAATAAATTATTCAAAAAAATCTTTCATTTTCTTATCATATAAAAACTGTTTTATGTCCGAAAACTAAAGATGCAGTATTGTTTTTATCTGTGAATGTCAACTCGAAAATTTATAAAAATCAAACAAAATCCATACTGGTTAAGTCATTTGGTTCAGCCTAAGCCTATTTTGATGGTTTGCTATTTACTGCTCAATATAAATGAAAAATGATGATTTTTGTAAATAATTTTCTTTTTTAGTTTATTTATAACAACCAAGATATTAAATATATTTAAATTTTAGTTATTACGATCATAAATTGCTCAGTAATCTGCAATCTTTCCACTGACCAACGCTTAACAAAATGAACTCAACCTTAGCTAATGCCATTAACATCTTTTGAAAGAGCGATTATTTGAACGTATTCGTGTGAAGGAAATTCGTGATAACCAATTATGACTGATTTCTGGTCCGAGAAATCTCATTCAATCTTATTACTACTAATTAATTGTTATGGAGTTGGCAGTTTCTTTCTTTGTGATCGTTTCTGTCGAGAAGTATTCAGTGTAGTGTATTCCATTACCGTTAACCAAATAAAAAGAAACCGGCCGCAGCTGCTTGATAATAACTTTATTCCCAAAGCGATAAAACCTATCAATAAAGTTAATGTTGTAAATTAAAGTGATAATAAAGTTAACTTTTGTTTTTCCTGATAAATCCTGTTATTGGAGTAAATGCTATATGACGATTGCCTGCCAAGGGAGTATGAGTTATTTAATATATAAATACATATTTAACTATTACCATTTAAATGTATGCCCTGTGGGATTTAGTGCAGGGGTAGGCTGTTAGATTCTGGATCTAATCTCCTCGGATCGATTGCGTTTTGGGCACTTCCGGCGCTCCAGTTTCTTATGAACTTCAAGCAATCATTTAATTTAAATCTATAAAACTATAAAAATCTATTTAATATATACATATGGATTCGAATATTCAGGTGTTTCTAGACTACCTTAAGAGTGACGCTCGTTCGGAAAATGTGTGCGTAATGACAGAGTATGTCTGACATTCTGCTCCGGGTAGATATTTGCGATAAGGCGGAGTTGAGATGAAAAATGCACTAATAAATTTAGAAGTAAAAAAAAATTGAATATCTGTTTTAAAAAAGAAAAAAATGTGTTAAGCAAATAAATATTTTTCCTTCTTAATAAAATCTCTCTAGGTAATTTTCCGATTTTTTTTCTAAAAAAAGAAAATCAGTGGTAAACTACTATCAATGATAAACAGATCTATTTATTCAACTTTCAAGTAGAAAACAACACACAGAATAGGCTCACACCCATAAATAAACAAATAAGTTAATTTATAATCAACATCCTTAATGCTTATGACTAAGAAAAAATATATATAATTCATGCATGGGTTCATGACATAAGGTCAGTGACATCAATGCTTTTATGTCCTACATGCTTTGGTGCAACACAAAGCGGCAAACTCTGAAATTCAAGGACCATAGATCGCAACCAGTGTTCAATCTTTTTATAAACTCTCAAGCAATATATATTATTCAGTTATTAGCGAAGTATTTCCACAAATGAATTCTGATTGTTTGCACTTACAGTGGCTAAATAAATATATCCTATTATATTTGCTTCTTCCATGTTTTAAATATTCTGTTTTACATTTTATTTTTGAGACATTCCAGAAGCAGGAATTTGAAGTTTTGGGACATCGTCTGTTTGTTGGTAATCTTGTGCTACTAGTACAAACGGTACCTCATTCTCTAAAAACATCAGTCATTTTTGTTTCTTTTGTTTATGATAATTTGTGTGAATTAAACTCTATTGGCATTCTAATATGCTCAGTTGCTTGGAATTGGTCAATAAGCCATCAGATATTCTGAGTAGCATGCATTTCTTCCCCATCACACATCTTGGAATCAATCTAAAAGCTTAATATAGATTTATTCTACTATAATTTTAAATCAGTGAATCAAACTAACAGTGTTTAAATACTATTTTATAGTTTTATGACTTACATAGGATATTATTATTGAGAAAATAAGATCCCCTATAACCAAATAAAATAATTGACAAATTGCCAGCTTTAAATTACAGGTTAAGTCTTTAATTCTTTAGCAGAATTGAAATGCAGTATCACAATTTACCATTTTAAACTAAACAACACTGCTGTTCATATATATTACTTTTTATAAATCTCCACATATACACTATAATGCAAAAATTTTGATATAATTCCTTTAATTTTCTAACAATTTTGACTCTCTTGCAGTCTTCATCAGAGCATTTGCATAACCTTTCTCTTTCTTTTTAAATTTATAACTCTTTTAAAAAAATGTTATTTCTTTACAACATATTTCCATAATTTGTTTCAACTTTATTATCGGTATTTCTATTTCTTTTTTTTTATCTTCTTTATAATTACTAAGTGCCGTTTCTATTACTTTCCCTACATCCATATTCATAACATTGACACTATATCTATCTTAACCCATTGTCAATCTATACTTATTATAGTTACTTATTTTTTCTTTAATCTCTTTAATTAATTCTTGATTATTCTTTATATATGCACTACTTTTTTATTAATGTATTTTTTAAAAATATTATTTGCTAACCATTTAGATGTCATATCAAAATATGAACCCCTACCATTTATTACTGGTCTTAATGGCATTCCTTTGTATATTTTGGTGCTCCATATATTCTTGCTACTTCACAACTCTTATTTCCCAATTTTTCTAATGTTTTCCTATCTATTACTCCATTATTATACAACCCTTTATTAACTCATACATTTTTTTACTCTTTACTCTAATATCATCTTTCTCTATTTTTATAAAAAATTCTTCTGACAACATTTTTTCCATTTTCTCTATATATTTTTCTTTTTTTCATTAATACCATTTTATTACTCTTATCTGATTTTGTATATTATCTTTTCTTCATATTTCTTTTTTATCTTCCCAACTTCTTTTACTGTTATTTTATTTTCATTAATTGTACTATTCTTATCCTTTTTACTATCTCTATTTTTCAATTTCTTCATTTTATATATCATATTATTTACTTTTTCTCTTAATATTTCCATCCATTCTTTATCTTTCTTACTTATAACATTATTAATGTCCTTATTTTCATAACTTTCCAAATATTTTGTGCTAACTTTTTTATTAACACCTAAATTTCTAATACACCTCTATTACTACACTTCCCACATGGCACATATTTTATCCTTTTCTTAAGTATCTTCATCTCTTCTTCTTTCAGTTTTATGTAACTTAAATTACATATTTTATTTCCATTTTTTACACATATTCTTCATCTTCATCCTCCTTCTCCTTTATCAAGTTTTCCATTTTTCTTTTATGTCTCAACCTCTATTTTCATTTATAATATCCTTCTTTTTTACCTAATTTTCTAAACAATTCTTCTTCCTTCTTATTATCCTTCTAATTAATATTTATTCTATTTCTTCAATACAATTATATATCTTTTTCTTCATTTTATATTCATTTTTTATATATTGTTTTAAAATTCTCTTTTTCATATTATTTATAATCTTTTCTTTATTCTTCATCCTCTCCCCAATTTTTTCATTTTTATAAAATTTGGTATTACATTATATCTTACACAATCCTTCATAAATTTAATATTATTATTCATATTGTTCAATTTTAATATTAAATTCCATTCTTGAAATTTCATATCCTTCTAATCCTTTAATGTATTTCATAAACATCTTTATATTGGTTATATTCTCCATAATTACACATCCAAATATTGTCCTTTAACTTGTCAATCCTTCATGTATTTTCTTCTTCTTAGAAGTATTATTATTATATCTTCTCCTTTACATTTTTTTGCATTTCTTCATGTATATTACTTTTTATAAATTTTCACATATACACTTTAATGCAAATTTTTTTTATATAATTCCTATAATTCTCTAACAGTTTCAACTGTTCTGCAATCTTCATCAGAACACATATACTCTAATGCAAATTTTTTAATATAATTCCTTTAATTTGCTAACAGTTTCAACTGTCCTGCAGTCTTCATAAGAGCATTTGCAAGGTTATGCAAATACTCTGATGAAGACTGTGGGACAGTTAAAACTGTTAGAAAATTAAAGGAATTATATAAAAAATAGCATTAAAGTGTATATGTGGAGATTTGTAAAAAGTAATATATATGAATATATGGAGTGCAAAAAAAGCAAAGGAGAAGATATAAGAACAACACTGCTGTTGTTTTACTATTGCTTTTGTTAGTGGCAAAAAAATTGAATTAAGAAAGTTGATTTGTTATTTTTATTATTTATTACAAATTCAGATCTTAGTTCTAATTGTATTTTATAGATGTTACTTTTTTGTGATCAATAAATCAGGAATAGTTGTTAAAAGAGTCCAAAATCTTGAGTAAACATGTCCAGCATTGTTTTTTATTATATCAAAATGAAGTTATAATCTACTTTAATTTTTTTAATTTTCTTTCTATAAAATTATTAATATCTACTTTTTTTAATTATTAAATGTTTACATTGTAGTTTTATTTTATTGTGATAATTTTTATGTAGCAATTATTTAAATAAATATTTGCATGCATTAAGCCAAACTTGCCTCCTATCTTGTACTTTTATTTTCTTTGCCTATTCTTTGATCTTTTATTTAATGCATTTTTTTATTTGCAAAATTAATATTTTAGATTTTACAATATATTCATTTTTTTAATTATGTTTTTGATAAACTTTAAAAAAGCAAAGCAAAATTATTTTTATTTCATTTGAAAATAAAACAGAAACAAAGACAATAGCTTCGATCTAGTTAGTAACAAAAAAATGAGTGTTTAAATGTTGAATGTTATTGTATTTATCTCAATATATATATATTATGAATCTGGAAATGTAATACATATTCCTGCTTCACCTAGTGCCAATGTCATCAGCACTAGTCTGGGTTTGAACCCAATCTTTATTAACTGACACCCATCTCATAATAGGTGGTAGTATATTTTAATCAATATTATAATCTTTTATATTTCATTAATCTTATTTTATAATTAAAACGACCCTTTTTATATTAGTTTATTTATTTTATATTTGTAAAAATGTATATTGTGTTTATTTTATCAAATTGAATTGAATCCTAGATATCTATAAAATGTTACAAATATTTCAAATTCTTTATTAAAGTTCATTTTCTTCAATAAATCAGTTGGTAACATTTTATATTTATCTTTTAATCAATGTACACTTGAGAATCAATTATTTAAACAATGTAATATTTTTAAGAAATATTTTGTAAAA
This sequence comes from Epiperipatus broadwayi, assembly GCA_028023455.1. Taxonomy (NCBI): domain Eukaryota; kingdom Metazoa; phylum Onychophora; class Udeonychophora; order Euonychophora; family Peripatidae; genus Epiperipatus; species Epiperipatus broadwayi. Next base: position 497,153 of record JAQFVV010006518.1, on the reverse strand, counting down.
GTTTATACCAAATATGTTTGAAAGTCATTGTACCAAATTTTTCTGAATAAAATCTACATTTTGTTAATCTAAACCATAATTAAATAGATTTTGTTAGTACAATGACTGATAAACTTAATATGCTTGTTGTTGTTGAGTTTACTGAAGAGAAGTGATTAATCTATATACAAGACATCATGCCTAAAAGAATGGCTGGCTAAAAGATCGACCGTGCTTCCCAGAGCTCAGTCTCATCAGCTCATCAATGCCATCCAGTGCTGTCAACATCTAGGAGCCTGTCTGTGTCAAGTAAACCTGCTAATACTCTGACTGTAACTGCCTCTGTCAAGCCGTGAAACATCTTCTAATAGGTATATTATTATAATCTCCAATTTGCTGCAAGCCACTGATTTTATTCCACTTGTTTAAATCAATATTAATTTATATATTTTATATATATGTGTAATGTTTATACGGCTTCATCTTTTAATTTTATTCAATTTAAAATATCAATTCTTATAAAATTTTACATTATTTTGATGCGGCAAATTAAATTAATTTTTGTCGGTTTGTTTAGGTTATTTGACTTACTGAAATGGCCAACTACAAAATTCAATGAGCTATTAACTTTAAATCCTCCCCCTGTTATTTTTTTTTTAATTTAAAAATCATTACAAGAAGACTTCCTTCCGTAAATTAATTAATAGAAAGCTCATTTAGTTTTGTACCTCATATATATATTTATTTGAATGATTGAAATTATTTTAAAAGTATCTTACTATTACCTCCAATTTAAAATAGCCCTGTAATTATTTCTGAAAGAATAAATAATTTTAGTGGATCAGTTAAGTAAAATTTATCATAGAATTTTATCAATATATATATTTCATACATATATTTTGTCAGAAAATATTAAAATTATGATTTACAATTTATTAGTTTGATATTTAATGCCCGTTTATGTTAATTAAAGACAAGTCCTATTTTGTAATCTTCCGTGATGAGTGGGGAAAACAATTTTATATTTTAGTTTTAATTCTTGTCTTTCTTTTTGTAATATAATTTACTATTCATTCATTAATGACCTAACGTTTCTGGGACTTTACATTATATCAGGGAGCCAATGATTTTAATCAGGATTTATTATTTTGTTAATAATACACTATCTATCTATATACGTCTAAGGCATTGTGTATTTATAGTTACAACCATTTCTTTATTATTGCTATTCTTGCTTTGCTACCAACCTCTTAGGACCTTTGGAACCTGACCAGTCCAACCTTGTACACTCCCTCAAAGTAGACATAGTACATACCAAGGGATCTTTTCGAGCATTGCCATTAAGATGTGTATGCACATCAAAATATTTTATTATTATTCAGAGACATGCTTTGGCTTGTGGCCAACATTTCTCTTATCTACCTGTACATATCAGGAATTTCTTTTAGCAAAGCCACTTCATTTATTTTGTTGTAATCTATAATAGCATACTGCCTTCTTCATCATTTTATATCTTTATTTAACACCTGAAATGCTCTCTGCCGTGGTGGCACGTCCTTCCCAAACAAATTTTGTAATTATTTAAATCTGACTGTATAATTGTCAATTATTTATTTAAGACCTATTTTGCTTCTCACACTCATTATATACAAATGATTTTAAATGTAATAGTGTTTTAAATGCCCATCTTTCATATTTTGTAATATATATTGTAACGGAATATAATATCCCATCACATTATTTTAAAATTAAAATAAAAGATCATAAATAAAAATTGATTTATTAAAAAGAAAAAAACTTAACTTAAAAACTGAAATTTAAAAACTGTTTAACATATATATATAGATCGCATGAAAACTTTTAAAAAAATAAAAATATTTGAAAGTAATTTTTTTGTAAAAAAGTAAAGATATAAAGATTTGATATTTTTGAAAATAGAAATAATGTTGATTTCTATAATCTTAGAAAATGAAAATGATTGTCTTATTAATTAAATGATTGTTTAAAATCAAACTGGCCCTTGAGGCATTTAAAATAAATTAAAGGGTCAGATAAGAGAGTACAAAGAAATTAAATGACCAATGCAAACACCAGAAATGTCAGCACGGAGTGTAATTGAAACACCAGAGGATTAGTGACGTCTTGTCAGTTGAATCCAAAGATTGGATGATAAGAGACTAATAAAAATATAAAAGCCAAATTATTATTATAATTGTTATCTGAGAGCTGACTATGAATATATCGTTATAATTAGCTATATTGCAGATTTTCACGATGTGGAAGTCTGCAATAAATTTAATTTTCCGGTCAACCAGCTGAGGCCTCTTGATGACAGTTCCTGACCAAATGAATGGCAAGTAAAAGTGATCATGAAGATGGACTTCTCAATCTACTCAATCCGTAAAGTATGAACTCTTGTGTCTATCTAATAAGAACTTTTTGAAAATTGCAATGAATTAATAGCTGAAAATAAGAACTCTTATCTGAATTAAAGAATGCAAATTCAATTGTTAATATTTTTTATGCAGATGTTTAAGCAATCACTTCTATTTCTTTTTGTGTGTGTGTGTTATGTTTTAACTAAAATATATTAAATATAAAGTTGGGTATGGATAACTGCATGGATAAAGATTAATAACTATTTTTAAATTCGTTTATGTTTAGTTTAAGGGATTTTAATTTCAGACTATTTGTTTTGTGGTTAGAGCAATGCTTGTGGAAGGATATATGGGTGTTTATATTAATGTAGCGTGAAGTGTGTTTCGCATACAGGGCAACGTGCCAACTGAATGCATGACCCCAAAGTGGCAGTCATATCATTGAAATGGTGGCAGATGTATTTCCTGCGCCATTGACCTCTTCTAGTTCTATGGACAGGGATTTATAAGACAGCAGAAATACCGCTTTCCCCCATATGTAGCACTCTTTAAAAAAATTTATATACATGATTCCTTAGTCAGACAGAGGCACTTTTCTGATCTAGGCACGGATCATTTCCTTCAAATAATATCATGCTGTCAAATGCACATTCCTGTCAGCGTGATTTTATGCTAGCATCTTCATATTGCATTGATTGCTACTATATATCTGGAAGCAGGCATTGGGTTGACTACAAACTTTTAGTCTGAGATTGAATGAATGTTTTGATAAGTTTTTAAGTGAAAACAAAAATCTATGTAGACTATCTATGCTCGACATGCTAAAGTAAAATCCATCTGTGCGGTCTATTTAAAATAGTAATTTAAATTTTAAAAAAATTATTAATGTTAAAATCTAAAATAAATTTATTCCTCAATTTTAAATGTGCGTTAATAAAAATCTATTTGTGTGTTAATTACTGGCAGTGGCTTCTTTTATTTTATTGTTTTAAATATTAATATATTTTAAGAATCTAAATCTATTAAAACTTATAAAATGTTTAAATCTCTGCTACTCTATGAGCTAGTGACATTGGGCAAATAGTCAGAATAATATATATAAAAAAATGTTTGAATCATAACGTACGTATCTGCCTACTATATAAATTTTTTTAGGTTCAAATGCCTAGATGGCGCCCTCATACGGCAGATACGTTCACAGATTCCTCCCCGTAATAAAATATATAAAACAGATTTATTTGTAATATCTTGTTTTATTGCTGATTGTTTTTTGGCCGACCAATTAACAAACTTTTACATTGTTTGTCAAAACCGCATCAAAACGAATTAAATAATATAACCAAGTTGTATAAACAAAGACTTAACTTATTTTGTACTAAATTCTTTAATAAATTCCTATAATATTGTCATTTAAATAAGCTTAGTTTGTCATCACTCCCAATCTCTAAGGTTAATTACTCTATTTGTTTATAATATTTATTTGATGTAAATTCACTTCTTTATAATGTTGCCATAAAGAATTATCATTATTATCGTTCAAACCATTAGTAATCGATCAAACCATATCTGTACCATTCTGCAATCGTCAGAATCCATTAAATCATTGATTTTTCATATAAACCCTCTTATTATTTTGAGTCTCTATGTGAACCATGACCTCCAGCTGGGACAGAATAAAACCAAGCACTGCTAGTGTCATCACAAACGTTATCCATTAGTCAGAGAGGCAATAATTTAAGCAAATAGGTTAGGATTCATCCTTGTCCTGACATATATATCTTTGTGCATGGTTGGATTCAAGATACTTTTGCTTGGATTATTGGTCTTGTTGAATGAATACACGATTTTGACCGGCACAGAGGCTGCGGTTTTTTTTCCGAGTTTGGACGCCCAATCGTAAAGCCTATTAATTATTCCCACATCCTGAATAATTCATTAGCTATATGTGTACAATTTGCTATATATAATTTAATATATACATAATTTTCCAGAATATAAAATGATTTAGTTTTAGCATATTGATTTTATAAAATCAAATACTCTTTTGTTAATAAATTAAAGAGGAATACCATGTTTTCCATCCATAGTCTGTAATTTTTTTTTTTTTGATAAACAGATTAATTAAAAGTGAAAACTCATATGGTTAAATAGATTGTATAAAATATGAAAGTAGTTTGAACTACTATATTAATGTATATGTAAGGTTTTTTTTTTTTACTTCCAGAGTTTTGTTATGTAGAATTTTTTTTTTCTACTTTTCTCCCATGTTTGCTAAGAACGGAAATTATGTATAGAAATTTTTTCTTGTTAATTGAGTATATAATGTTGTGATTATTTTAAAGCAAAGTGTAAAAAATTTGACACGTGCATGGATTTTTTTTTTCAACTTTTTCTCCAAAGTTTTTTTTCTTTCTTTTCCAATAATGTATAGTACTATGAATGTGTATAGAAGTATATGTGTGTAAAATCTATGTATTTGTATATGTAGTGCTGCGTATATATGTACATGGGTGTGTATGTGCAATGTGTAGGAACAGATGTGTTTGAAAATTTTATATGTATTGCATTACTATATATTTTCTTGGGAACACATATGTGTGGAAAAGTTGTATTGGATCTCAAGCATAAAAGCTTGAAAAACTTTTTCCCAATATATAGATGTACAATTTTTTTTTTCTGGATTTGACAGTTGAACAAATATTCACATTCCCAAATGATATTTCATAGATACAGTTGTATATATTCGGACAATATATTTAAAAGTTGGTTTAGTTCACCTGAGTTTGAATTTATAGTGACATGTAATAATTTATGTATGTGCTCTTAAGTTTAACAGTTTTCTCTTAATGTTAGATTTATACCAAACTCAGACTATGTAAAATAAATCATAAAATAAGGTCAAAGTGATGTAAAGTTGTTTTTCATGAGTGTCAAACAAACCAAAGACTGTGTTTTACAACCATAAAATGTTGTGTGAAAAGTTTTTTTTTTTAAATGCAAAGATTATAACTATAAGTGTAAAAGTTTTGCTAGCTGTGGTACCTGGTTTTTCAACCATATAGATATTTTGTAAAAGTTTTTTTTTGAAACCCATGTATTCCAACCATATGTAGATTTTTTTTTTGTATCTGGTTTTACATGCACCCATGAATTTGTTTTGTGTTTTTATGTGTTTGAGAAAAAAATGTTAAAGCCCATGTATTACATCCATAAGCCTTATGTGTAAAAGGTTGTCACAAGATGTATTTAATATTTATTCATATGGTCACACTGTGTTAACAATCAATAAAAATACATATTTTTTTTTTATATACATACCTGTTTTTTTTATATTTATTATACAGTAGAGCTATCTGTAAGTGTTATATTATTGCTGACCTTGATAACTGGCGCCCTGGTGTAGGGAATAGAGTACCTATTACCATTATAAATTTGTTATCAAGTTCAAAATAAATAAATAAAGAATCGTGGTAATTCTTGGCAACAAATTTTTTTTTGATATATATGAGATTTGGAGAGTGAAGAATTTTATAACTGGTGTAATATGTAATAAAATTGTAATCAATGTAATATTCATCACAACAAAATTATATATTAAATTTTGAAAATAATGATTTTTTTAAATCCATTTCAGAGGCTAGGAGTGACCAAGGGTGACCAGCTAGAATCAAAAAAAGAAAAAAAAAAACAAATCAGTCATTCTCATGATCAAGTAAAAAATTTTGTTGAAGTTGAAACAATTATTTAATGTCCAGCTTAAAACAGACAGAAACTTAGTATGGCAGATCAGAAAGGACACAGTCAGTAAAGCATGATGAGAAGAGTGGACAGAGTAAGGGAAGCAAACGTTCGAATTAGTGATTATTTACATTCTATTTTTCAAGATTGTATTAAAGTTTCAGTGAGCCATAGTTCCAGTAAAATAGCTTTGAATTCTAAGATCAGCATTATTACTGTTGTCAAACTTTTCAAAATCCAAATGGATAACAGCATAGAAAAAAAGAAAAGTGAAGATGTTGATGGCAGCATCTAGGTAAAAGAAGAAAACATGGAACAAATTTCAGAAGTCACTGTAAAGGATCCCTTTACACTCATAAATGACATGAAACCAGCCCAAGTATTTCCAGAAGATAAAAATGTGATTGCCATGCTCCAGAGTATGATGAGGATGATCCAAATTAATGGGGAGTCAAGCCAAATGATGGCAGAGAGAACTCTACAAGAAATAAAAAAATTATACCAATGAACAGAGATGAAGAAAGATGATGAAGAACTGCCTCCACAAATAGAATCTCAAGAAGAAATAACCAGAATTATAATTTCACCTAAAGAAGTAGTAATTGCAGAAGTTGCTGAATCTATTGAACCAAAGCCAGAGACAAAACCAGCAAGAGATATAATTACAAAGGAAGAAGCTGATATTATTATACCTAAACTGTTTGAGCAAAGAATTGATTCAGAGGTTGTAGAAGAAGAAATGTTACAAGTTGATATTCAAAAGATGTCAGAAATGATTGAAAAGGATCTTTTAGTGGAAGAACATTTTAAAACAGAAAGAGATATGGAGAATATTGTTGAATTAAACCAAGTTAAAGAAACTTTAGAACTTCCAGCCAAAGATATTTTAAAAGAATCACCAGTTGAATATCCAATTACTGATGAAGCAAAACATGAAAGTGTTAAAAAGGAAGAAATTGAAATTACAAAGGATGTTATTGAAGTTATCAGTCCACCTTCAGGAAAACTTCAAATTGTGGAATATATCTCTAAAATTGCAACAAAAGAAGCAATATATACAGAATCTGAGACTGCAATAGTATCAAATACAGTAACAGAATTTAAAATGGATGCAAAGACTGCTTATGAGTCACAAGCTGATTTAATAAAATCTAAAATTGATTTAAAAATTGTGAAAGAGTCTAAAATCAAGGTTGAGATCATGGAAGAATCTAAAATTAATGCTGTAAATATTGATGATTGTAATATTAAGATGGAGATACCAAAAAAAGTAAAAATCTATTCAGAGACTACAATAGATGCTGAAATCAATACAGAAAACATAGAAAAGATGAAACCTGATGTAGAAATCATTCCAGAACCTCTTGAACAACAAAAAATAGTTGAGAACATTGAGAAGTCTATAGATATAGAAGTAAATGAAAAAAAATACAAAATAAATATATTAGAAGATAAACCTACCTCAGAAATTCCCAAAATAAATGATAATGTAATAGGAAATTCAAATAAAAATGAAATTCCATTAGAAACATTGAAAGATGATGTTGCAAAAGATAATAAACCAGAATTAAATAGTAATTTGGAAACAATTTAAAAAAGAGAGATACTGCTTTCAGAAATAATCAGGAAAATAGCACACAATATGACAAAAGGTTGAGATAAATATGATAAACAGCAGAGCAAGAAAGAAGAGAAAAAACACAAAGATAAACATCGCAAACATAAAAATACTGCCTTCAGCCTAGCTGATGATGGAATAAGCAAAGAAATTTTTAATGAACAAAAAGAGACTTTTAATGCTTGCCATTTAAAACCATACTATGAAATACCTCCAGATCCAGGGAAAGTTTAAATTATTTTCAAAATGTGAGACCCTTTGTGTATGACTCCATATAATTGAAATACATATTGATTACGTTGCTGGATTGTTGATATATAAATCTTATCTAAGGACTATTATCTAATAGTAACTAAATGAAGTAAGAAGACTAAAGTTAGTAGAATGAGGAAGATAAGAAAGAATTGCTAAGAAAATAAATCATTTAATAACATGATAGTTTAAGAATTGTAATTTCAGCAGAGTAATAAATTTAGAAAAAACTAAAGGCTTGCAGAACTCGATACAGTTGCCATTCCAATAATAATATAATAAACCTTGGTCATCAAACCCTTGGTCAGCCTCTATTGTCACTGGACACCCAAGTAAAATGTTTTTTTTCTTGTTTTTCCCCCCAAGTCAAGGGATATGAAGCTGGAAATGTAGTACATATTCCTGCTTCACCTAGTGCCAATGTCATCAGCACTAGTCTGGGTTTGAACCCAATCTTTATTAACTGACACCCATCTCATAATAGGTGGTAGTATATTTTAATCAATATTATAATCTTTTATATTTCATTAAACTTATTTTATAATTAAAACGACCCTTTTTATATTAGTTTATTTATTTTATATTTGTAAAAATGTATATTGTGTTTATTTTATCAAATTGAATTGAATCCTAGATATCTATAAAATGTTACAAATATTTCAAATTCTTTATTAAAGTTCATTTTCTTCAATAAATCAGTTGGTAACATTTTATATTTATCTTTTAATCAATGTACACTTGAGAATCAATTATTTAAACAATGTAATATTTTTAAGAAATATTTTGTAAAAGTTTATACCAAATATGTTTGAAAGTCATTGTATCAAATTTTTCTGAATAAAATCTACATTTTGTTAATCTAAACCATATTTAAATAGATTTTGTTAGTACAATGACTGATAAACTTAATATGCTTGTTGTTGTTGAGTTTACTGAAGAGAAGTGATTAATCTATATACAAGACATCGTGCCTAAAAGAATGGCTGGCTAAAAGATCGACTGTGCTTCCCGGAGCTCAGTCTCACCAGCTCATCAATGCCATCCAGTGCTGTCAATATCTAGACAGAGCCTGTCTGTGTCAAGTAAACCTGCTAATACTCTGACTGTAACTGCCTCTGTCAAGCCATGAAGCATCTTCTCATAGGTATATTATTATAATCTCCAATTTGCTGCAAGCCACTGATTTTATTCCACTTGTTTAAATCAATATTAATTTATATATTTTATATATATGTGTAATGTTTATACGGCTTCATCTTTTAATTTTATTCAATTTAAAATATCAATTCTTATAAAATTTTACATTATTTTGATGCGGCAAATTAAATTAATTTTTGTCGGTTTGTTTAGATTATTTGACTTACTGAAATGGCCAACTACAAAATTCAATGAGCTATTAACTTTAAATCCTCCCCCTGTTATTTTTTTTTAATTTAAAAATCATTACAAGAAGACTTCCTTCCGTAAATTAATTAATAGAAAGCTCATTTAGTTTTGTACCTCATATATATATTTATTTGAATGATTGAAATTATTTTAAAAGTATCTTACTATTACCTCCAATTTAAAATAGCCCTGTAATTATTTCTGAAAGAATAAATAATTTTAGTAAATCAATTAAGTAAAATTTATCATAGAATTTTATCAGTATATATATTTCATACATATATTTTATTTGTCAGAAAATATTAAAATTACAATTTACAATTTACAATTTATTAGTTTGATATTTAATGCCCGTCTATGTTAATTAAAGACAAGTCCTATTTTGTAATCTGCCGTGATGAGTGGGGAAAACAATTTTATATTTTAGTTTTAATTCTTGCCTTTCTTTTTGTAATATAATTTACTACTCATTCATTAATGACCTAACATTTCTGGGACTTTACATTATATCAGGGAGCCAATGATTTTAATCAGGATTTATTATTTTGTTAATAATACACTATCTATCTATATACGTCTAAGGCATTGTGTATTTATAGTTACAACCATTTCTTTATTATTGCTATTCTTGCTTTGCTACCAACCTCTTAGGACCTTTGGAATCTGACCAGTCCAACCTTTTACACTCCCTCAAAGTAGACATAGTTCATACCAAGGGATATTTTCGAGCATTGCCATTAAGATGTGTATGCACATCAAAATATTTTATTATTATTCAGAGACATGCTTTGGCTTGTGGCCAACATTTCTCTTATCTACCTGTACATATCAGGAATTTCTTTTAGCAAAGCCACCTCATTTATTTTGTTGTAATCTATAATAGCATACTGCCTTCTTCATCATTTTATATCTTTATTTAACACCTGAAATGCTCTCTGCCATGGTGGCACGTCCTTCCCAAACAAATTTTGTAATTATTTAAATCTGACTGTATAATTGTCAATTATTTATTTAAGAACTATTTTGCTTCCCACACTCATTATATACAAATGATTTTAAATGTAATAGTGTTTTAAATGCCCATCTTTCATATTTTGTAATATATATATAAAACAGATTTATTTGTAATATCTTATTTTATTGCTGATTGGTTTTTGGCCGACCAATTAACAAACTTTTACATTGTTTGTCAAAACCGCATCAAAACGAATTAAATAAAATAACCAAGTTGTATAAACAAAGACTTAACTTATTTTGTACTAAATTCTTTAATAAATTCCTATAATATTGTCATTTAAATAAGCTTAGTTTGTCATCACTCCCAATCTCTAAGGTTAATTACTCTATTTGTTTATAATATTTATTTGATGTAAATTCACTTCTTTATAATGTTGCCATAAAGAATTATCATTATTACGGTTCAAACCATTAGTAATCGATCAAATCATATCTGTACCATTCTGCAATCATCAGAATCCATTAAATCATTGATTTTTCATATAAACCCTCTTATTATTTTGAGTCTCTATGTGAACCATGACCTCCAGCTGGGGCGGAATAAAACCAAGCATTGCTAGTGTCATCACAAACGTTATCCATTAGTCAGAGAGGCAATAATTTAGGCAAATAGGTTAGGATTCATCTTTGTCCTGACATATATATCTTGTGCATGGTTGGATTCAAGGTACTTTTGCTTGGATTATTGGTCTTGTTGAATGAATACACGATTTTGACCGGCACAATATATATATCTGGCAGAAAGATTTAATGTTGGTATTTTTAATATTACTATGTTATATTGTCCATTTTTATATAAAAATTAATTTTACACTTTTTGGCTTTCTAAGCATAGAAGTGGTAAAATGCTATTGGTAACCTTCCTCAATTTCTTATATATAATTTCAAAGCACTGTTTTTATTAATATATGTTTATGCAAATATTGGAATATAAACTTGTGAAACAGTAACCATTTCTTTTTCTTTCTCAGTTTTTATATAATAAATTGGACAAGTGATATTATTCAAGATGCAATTTAAATTCATCATCATCGACCATTATCAATCCACTGCAGGATGAAGATTTCTCCAAGTTCAATCCACCTTTTCCTATATTTAGCTTCTCTTCTCCACATCACACCTGCACACTTTCTTATTCCATCCATCCATCTCACATGTGGTCTCTTTCTAGGTCTTTTACAATCTTTTGGAATCCAGTTTAAAATTTCAATTGTCCATCTATTATCATCTCCAATTTAAATTAAAACAATGAAAATGCAGCCTCCTTCAATATAACTAATCATTAAATTTTGCAAAATAAAGTTTTTACTCATTTTAAACCCCTTGTTAATCAATAATCAATTACCAAATAAGTAATTATAGTAATTTTAGTAATCAGTGGAATAATAAACTTTCTGTTCATTGCGGTACATATATTTTTTTATTTCTTTTCCTTACTATAGGTGAGGAGTGTATAAATTCTTGATATGTTAGAAATGAGGAAAAGATTATTCGCATGAATTTAATCATCACCAGGAATAGAGATAAGATTTTATATTCTTACACATTAAATACCAACATTTTATACAGTTAGTTACCTTGTTATTTGTTTCTTTGTTGATACTAATCATTTCATCATTTATTTATTTTTTTCAGTATATATGATTAATAATTTCTAATGTAAATGGTCTTTCCTATCACTGTAGAACAGATCATAATATAAAGGGGGATCCCATACCATTGCCACATTGTCAAAATAAATTAATCAATAAATATATTGGAGACAATGAATTATGATTTTAATGAAGTAAATTAGCAAGCAAGTGTATATATAAATAATAACAAGATTGTTTTTGGTAGTATCGATATTGAATGATTATTGTTTGAGGAGAAAAGAGGGATTGGATTAATAAGTATTAACCATACTAATCAAAGAATTGTCATAGATATTTAGGCAAATCAATTGCTTTTGCTATAATCTCTCATTGCATAAGTTGTCATAACTGGATAAATTTGTTAAATATATGATTTCAAATTAAAGACTGTTGTTTGCATTTGTCTTTAGTCATTTATCAATTTATTACATGCTCACACAATAAATATAGTAATATTAATATTCCCTGAAGTAGAATATTATGTGCATTCTCCCTAAGTTTGAATTCTGGGATAAATGGAAGTTAAGGATGAAGAAAAGAGATCAGTGTACATGTAGATTTTTGATGTATGTTTTTGTGCTAACACATTTATCTCCTACAAGTAAGATCAGAGTAGATATGAGTCTATAAATTTAGGAATCTTAGGTACACTTTCTCACTGAATCTGATGGCCTATCAAATCTACCATTATGCAAGGCCTTGACCATTCCATTACAATATATTGATAATCTTAATATTACTATGAATTTCAAACAATAGTCATTCCAAAACATAATGCTTGATCTTTTCAAAATATCAAAATAAATTTCTAAATGAAGTTTTTACCTATAATGATATTATCGGACATCATTACCATAATCCATTTATTCAAAATATTAGAACAATTTTAGATATTTGACTTTTATTTTTTTTAAACTAAAGGAAATTTAAAGTTAGTTATCATTAAAGTAAGAAAATGCAACTTAAAATTAAAAATTAAATTTATTGTTATTAAAATGTTTTAAAAATCTTTACCATTTTGACAAAAGATCATTCTATTTTATCTAGTAGGAACAGCTTCTGTTTGTTGTAATAAACTTTTTAAAAGTTGTCTTTCTAAAAATAAATGTTTTGAAATAAAATCTAATGATAGTCACGTAATATTTTAATTTTAAATAAGTATTTTACTAAATAAATTACTGAAAATTACACTTTTTTTTAGGAATTTAAATCTTTCAGTTATTTGCCTTCACCAATCATAAATTGTCATTTCTATTGACATTTAAAGAAACAGATCAGTTATTATAATTGTCCAAAGGATCTGTATAGTGCTGACATCTTCAGATTATTTTCAACTAATAATTTTAAAACTGTAACTGTAAAATAAACTGCACAGTAATGTAAGAGATTTAAAACAATGTAAAGAAAATATACCAATCACGGTGATCATAATGCCCCAAAACACAATAAATTTGTGGCATTGCCATGATTTTTGTCACAAACCATTAAATTCATTTTAAAGATCAATGGTCAAATGATATTTTTATATTGAAAATGCAGTGTAAATGAATAAAAATTAGATTTTAAAAATGTAATGTATATCTGATTACTGTAGTCTTAATGCTGTAACTGATTCAACTGTTTTATCCATATTGTTTACACTTTATAATGAGATATTTTTGTTTAGAAAAAATAATTTCTATTGCTATAAAAATATTAAATGAAAATTAGTTAAATACTCTATACTGTATTTTAGATCAGTACATGATTTTCAATTTAATTTTAGTGCACATAATTCTGTATATTATGGAAATTTATCTTTAGTTATGTGTTGAATAAATTATGCATTTTTGATCAGAGATTGTTTATGTTTACAATGAAAGCTATCATTATGTTAAATGTGTCAGAAATTCTATTATAAAATGTTATATTGGAATACTGAATATAAATCTATAGTTTCAATTTAACAAATTAAAGAATGTTTTATTTAGTTTTGTAATTTATCCGTTATATTTTTAAACTTTTATTGGTGCATTTCTTAAATGAAACTTTCTAATGTCTCTATGTTCCATGATAGGTGTACAAGTACCATATTTATATAATGAATTATATAACATAATAATTCTACATGCAACTAATTTAGTTGCAGTAGTTATTTATCTGTTTTGAAATATTTAACTGGTTAAAAACACCAGCAACACATTAGAGTCTATGTTTTACCTCAATATAAGTTCTCTTTTATATTTATGAAAATATCAAGATATTTAAATTGGTTTACAACCATTCAAGCTAAAAGTTTCTGGGGTTTTTTTTTCTAACAATAAATGATGAGATACTTGAGTTATTTGAACATTATATGGTGTATTAAAAACATTAATCATTAAAAACCAGTCAACACTTCGACAATCCCAAAATCAATAACAATAAACAATTTTAAACTGTTGTCAAGGCAACCTTCTTTTAATAATAAAGGTGGAATACCACCTTTATTAATGGACTAATATACTGGCAAAAGTTTCCGCATATTGTGAATCCATATTACAAATTTCACTATATTGTCTTTATTCCCATTTTTAAAGACTATTGTTCATAAAGTAAAAATAAAAATACTGGTTAAAATCAGTTTTTATTTTAAATCCTTTAGATTTTCAACATGTAGTAATCATACTTCCTCTCATTCCATATGTACAAGCCTTTAATGCAAATAAACTTCACTGGAATATCTTAGATCTATTCAGTGAGTTGAATCAAATGCTTTGACAAAATCAATACAGGCATTGTATAAATAACTACCCTGTTACCGGAATGTTTTCTTTTGCTTGGTAACAAATGTATGTCTATAGTGCTTCTTTATTCCCTAAAACCATATTGAGTCTCTGGTAACCATTCATTTGTGACTAAAAGCAATCTACTTAACAAAATTTTTGATGGAATGGATAATAATGATATTTAATAATTTACTACAATCTTGATTATTCCCTTTATTTTTAAAAATTGGAACACTAAAAACATTTTTAGGATCAAGTGACATAACTTCAAGAGTCCATAAATTCCTAAAATCTAATATCTTTGAAGCTAATGTATCGAAACTATATTTAAAAAAATTTCCAGATATTTTATAAGAACTGCAGCCTTTTTATTTCTAAGATTACAAAGAGATGTTCTGGCTTTACAAAAGTACATATCTTTGTTCAAATGTAAATGAGTAGATAAAATTGATATTAAAGGACATCTCAATTCTTATATCATGAGATTCAAAAGATAAAATACTTTTTCTGCCTGTGGAAAATATTATTGTCATCATGTAAGAGAATGGCAGTGCTGGATTTAAAACAATTGTTATTTTGTTTCCCGAGTCTACATGTTGCTTTCACTGCATCAAAAACTGTATAAAATGATCACAATCAGTGAATGTCTGTATTTTTTTGCAGTTTTAATCCACCAATTATATTTTAATTTTCTGGTTAGTTATTGAACTTTTTTCTTTAAATTTCTATATTTACTATGCAATTCTATATTTATTTTTCTGCCATATGTTTTTTTAAATCCGTTGACTAATAAAAGTTTATTCCCAGAAAGAAGTCATGATTTTTCATTTTTTAGTTAACCTAAGAATAGATTTACTTGTATCCATAACTCCTTTCTTAAGAGCATTTTTCGCCTCCTAATATGACAATGTTAAAAAACTAAATTAGTGTTTCATTATCTACTGTTTGCAGTTATCATTGGAATGAGATCTTTTTAATGTAAATGTTTTTTTCAATGTTGGAGTACATTACTTTATAATCCAAACAACATCTGCATTTGTAAGTGCTCATGAATGTGAACGTTTCATGTATTCTGCCTCTAATTATAATGTAATCTATTAAATGATATTGTTTTTCATATGGTTGCATCTATTTTCTCTATAGCAGTTTTTCTACCTAAACAAAATGTTTTATGATATTTAATCCATGTATTATGCAAACAATGAAAAGAGCACATTATTTAAATGTATAACATCACTAGCATTTATAACAACTTTTGATTAAAGTTTTCTATTTGTACCAACATATGCAGTAATGTTCATTTAAATGATACTTTACCCATGATTTTATTTTTGATCATGAAATACCAAAAGTGCTGAGAAATCTGAAGAAAATCTATGTTTTGTTTTTTGGTGCATTTATGTAAATAAAATCTTTTTTTTTTAATAATTCCACATAAACTATATCCAATTCCACTCATCCTATTTTAAAGAATTCCTTTGTCAAACCTTTACCAATATTTTATCTTTCATACCATTTTGTAAAATCATCATCATCAACCATTATCAATCTACTGCAGGATGAATATCTCTTCAACTTCAATCTATCTTCTTCAATCTTTAGTTTCTCTTCTCCACATCACCCCTGCACATTTTCTTATTTCATCCATCCATCTCACATGTGGTCTCTTTCTGGGTCTTTTACAATCTCTTGGAATCCAGTTTAAGATTTCAATTGTCCATCTATTATCATCTCTTCTAGCAATATTTCCAGCCCAATTCCACTTCAGTTTTTTAATTTTTTCAATGTGGTCAATAACACCTATTTGTTCTCTTACCCATATATTGCATTTTCAATCTTTTCTTGTTACTCCTAACATGCATCTCTCCATACTTTGAGTGGTCTGAAGTCTCTGTATTGCTCTTCTATTAAATGTCCAAGTCTCAGACCCATAAGTAAGAACTGGTAATGCACATTCATTAAAAACTTTTCTTTTCAAACACATGGGCATATTTCCTTTGTATCAAGTTATTTCTATCAAAAGCACTCCAACCAAGTTTGATTCTATGATTAATTTCATCAATTATGTTTCCATCTGTATTAATAATCTGACCAAGGTATTTGTAGCTGTTAACTTCTTTTAATTTATCATAATCAATATTTATTTTCATATTTTGAGAAAATCCATTGAACATTACTCTTTTTAACATTTATCTTTAGTCCTATTTTCCTACTTTCATCTGATAACTCCTCCAACATTTCCTGCAGCTCTAAAGCATTATTTGCAAAAATAACTACATCATCTGCAAAATCTAAATGACTTAAATAATCTCCATTTACTTTTATTCCTTTAGCTTCCCATTTTAATCCACAAAATACTTTTTGCAGTAGTGCTGTAAAAAGTTTTGGAGATATGGAGTCACCCCATCTTTCACCCTAAATAGCCATATGGCATTGAACTAAGTTCAGTCCCATAAAACTCTAACAAAAAAGCTATTATTGCTTAATGAGAAAACATGTTTAACCTTAAGCATTGTCAATCAGTAGTAATTGATAGTTTCTTGGTAACATTAAAAATTAAAGATTACTTTTATTTACGTGGATCTATATTATCTCCTCATTTCTATTCATTATAATAACAATCCATGGAAATATTTGATATATATATATATATATATATATATATATATATATATATATATATATATATATATATATATATATATAAGTTACATGCCATAAAATTTTTGTGCATTGTATTATTCCTTTTATTTATAATTGCCTAAAAAATCAACGAAAATAAATTTAACAAATTTTGAATATTAATAGGTAATTATAAATAAGGTGACAAAACAAATATAATAAGTAACAATAAACAGTCTGTGATCTGCATTCTAAATTTTAACAAGATTTTGATTTTCATACAAGATCATGCATGACATGGTAGAATGAAATATTAGAATACAATATGAAAATGTCAAGTATATGTACATCTGACTTTAACCCACTCAATGAAGTATAAAGAAGCTAAGAATAGTAAATAAAATTAAAAATGACATCTTAGTGAGAGTACAAACAGTTACCACTGACATCACTGAAAATATTAAAAGTCTGAAATAAAATTGGATTGGATATATTGTGAGAGAAGATGATAATAAATAGGCAGATGAATTATTAAACTGAATCCAAAAAGATTGCAAAAGATTTAGAAAGATCATATCTTAAATGGATAGATGAAATATGGAAGTTGGTTGATGTGAAAAAAAAGCTACATAGATAAAAGAAATTGGTTGACCTTGGAGTGATCTTCATCCTGCAAGGACATGATAACAATGAAAAATGATACAAATAAAAGATAGATATAATCTATATCTTAAAAGAACCAGGTGAAGAAATAGAAAAATAACAAATGTCTAAGTCATAAAAATGTATCAGATAATTAGATGAAAGATGGTAAAGGTTTTAACAAACCCAAAAAAGCCAGCTGGATTTAAAAATCATTTTAGCACAATTGATCACTCTATGTATTGAGACACGTTGTGGGTAGAAGCAATTTTCCCATTATGCTTCAGATTTGTAAATTATAAAAAAGCATTTGATTCTATAAGAAATTCAACAGTTATTGAAGCATTGGATCATCATATTGCCATATTCTGAAAAATATTTCTCATAATACATAAGCAATGATTAGATTACAAAGTAATATTACAAAGATTACATTGATAAGGGTGCCCAACAGAGTAACTTCATATCTCTAAAACATTTTACAACTGTTTTACAAGAAGTATTTTGTGGATTAAAATGACTAAAAGTAAATGGAGATTATTTAAGTCATCTAGATTCTTTGAGAATAATGCTTTCAAACTTCAGAGAATGTTGCAAGATAAAGTAGGACTAAAGATAATTGTTAAAAAGATTAAAGTAATGTTCAGTGGATTTGCTTAGAATAAAATGAAAACTGATAATAAAGAGTTAGAAGAAGTTAACAATTACAAATATAATCTTGGTCAGATTATTAATATAAATGATAATGTATTGGATGTTTTTGATAGAAATAACTTAATATTAAAAGAAAATGTGCTTATGTGTTTAAAAATAAAGGGTTTTAATAAATGTGTTTTACCAATTCTTACTTATAGATCTAAGACTTGAACACTTAACACACAGAGATTTCAGACCATTTAACAAAGTATGAAGAGATAAGTGGTAAGAGCAAGAAGACTGGATCATAAATGAAATACATGAGTAAGAAAACAAACAGGTTTTATTGACATCGTTGAAAAATTAAGAGACTGAAGGAGCTCACCTGGATATACTTTCAAAAGATATGGTAATAGTTGGACAGTTAAAATCTTAATCTGGTTCCCAAGAAGTTGTAAAAGACCTAGAAAGAGGCCATGTGTGAGATGGATCAATGAAATAAGGAAAATTTTTGATGCATTGGGGAGAAAAAAGACTA
Source organism: Epiperipatus broadwayi (assembly GCA_028023455.1). Lineage (NCBI taxonomy): Eukaryota > Metazoa > Onychophora > Udeonychophora > Euonychophora > Peripatidae > Epiperipatus > Epiperipatus broadwayi. Next base: position 477,966 of record JAQFVV010006518.1, on the reverse strand, counting down.
GAAATCAGAGAACTTGGATTAAGCTTGGAGAGACATTTATCTTGCAGTGGATCAATAACAGTTGAAAATGAAGATGATAAATAGGCCATTAACATGGAAAAGGCCTTTTCAATAAACTAGAGAAACTGGGAAGAATTTAGTACTGACCAGATTTGTTTATTGTTGAGTGATGAGATTTAAGCATTTTTTGCTCCCTGTTTTATTCTCTAATTATGAATACCTAATTGCCCATTTATTGATCAATATTGTATGGTTATCTCGGTTTGCTATGGGTTGTTATCTGGAGGCAAAAAAATCAAAACTGTTGAAAAAAATTTAAAATTTAATCGTCTCGAATTCATGTCGCAAACAATGTAGGCGGGTGTGCTAGCATATATATGCGCATATATATTTCAAAATCTATAAATAGTCGGAAATTTAAAAAGTAAATCCAAATGCTTTACCTACTTAAAAGCAAAAACAGATGTTTAAGCGCTTGTGTATTTTTCTTAGCCGGTAACAGTTTCGCTGAAAGTAATTGATGGAAAAAATCCTAAACAAAAAGATTTTAAAGTGGAGACTCATTTGAAATTCTGTTTATAATGTAAAGAAGTGCGATTTGATTTTTGCCGAACCTGTTGTTCACTCTGCATAAGAGAAATATTTAACACGAATTTATTAAAATTGAAGTGTGTTTATAGAGCATCGACTTATCCCACACTTTCATAACTTTTAATTTTTACAAAATCAAAATTATAATTAGTGATTATTATTTCGCCTACGGTTGTCCTTTTATTTATTTAAGTATATTTTTTAGCTTCAAAATTTTTATTTATTTCTTAGTTTACACTTGTTATATTTTCACACGCATAGAATAGCGAAATAATATTCGGCAGCGCCAGCACGTGTTGTGACATTCACATTGTGTTGAGTCTGTATCATGCATCGTACAAACTAGTTGATTTATGTACATATATTGTTTAAAAGATTTTTCCCCTAAGTTTACCTGTTTTTTAGTTTGAATTTTGCTGAGACAGAAAGCTCTTGTGTTTTCTTGATAATGTTCATTCTATAGGTTGGATTTTGTTTTGTGGAATGACCATGGGACTACAGTATATAACTTCTGCGTTTACATCTGAGATTTAATTGTTCCAACCTGTTCACCACAGGATTTGTTTCATATCTGTAGTTATGATTAGCCATTATGAAGATTATTTTCTAGCAAAAATATTTGAAGATTCTAATGGTCTTGTATTAATTTTCAACTATCTTTTGAGACATGAGCTTAAGAATCCAATATTATCAATACAAAAAAACATAAAAGACTACTTTTAAAATTAACAGTTTTCTAATAGAATATATGGATGTCATTTTTTATAAAAATAAAGAAAGCTTTGAAAAATCTAAAAATAGTTAGAACAGTCTTTTATATATATCAATTTTTAAATATTTTACTATCTATTCTAAGATTCACTTTATTTTTTTCTATATCTTTATTACCTTTTTTCTTCTATTTAAATTATTTTTCTTCTGTTTTTTTATTGTCCTATGACTAATATTTGTATTGTTGAAAGAGTGTTATAGGTCAGTGCTGATATTAGGTGACTAAATGTGGATCAACAACAAAATATTATGTAAAATAGATGAGAGAACCATCATGAATAACTTTCATACTTTATTTTTAAAGAATTTATGTTATACAGAGAGTGTACTAATAGTTCAAACAAGCTTTTAATTGATAAGGGTGGTAAGAGAAAATATTTTAAAATCTCTATCCGAAATACTCTTATCCCCAGGCCAAGTGGTTTCAAGCTTATTGCTCACCTCAGTGAGAAGCTAGAATATTCAGACACTAGATCTAAAATATCAACTCAAACCCAGCACTTATTTTATATGTAATTTTTAAATAGAAACTCTGAAGTTTTCGGACATGAAAATGTTTTTTACTCCAGTTATCTAGCTTAAATAGATACATTGTACAAGCTTAAACCTTCATTTATATATGTAATATATGCGGGATTCGAACTCAGACTTTCACATGACCCACTACTCTCAGTGCCATCTCATATTGCTGACCCACCTGATCACACACATGTTGAAAAGATAAATAATCACCAATATACATATTTCATGATAAACCAGAAATCATCATTTGGTCTAGATTACTATCCTCACACATATATATAATCAGTGCTCAGCTTTATATTAAGATAGCCAATCTTTATACTTTAATGGACAGGCTTCAAACTATTCCAACTCACCTAGCTATATGCGACTGAACCAAATTCAGATCTACCACATACTAATAGCCTCAACATAGCCAAAGCCATAAAGGTAAAATTATAATTATTAATAAAGCAAGTCATATATAATGTGACATTGCTTTTATAAGCTTGTATTTGCAAAATTGTAATACAGATAGTGTATCAATAGCTCAAACAAGTTCTTAATTGATAAGTGTGCTGATTCTGGACACTAACCAGAATTCTGAAAATTCTTTCATGTTATTCATTCTGATACTGCCATGCAGTGGTGTCAACATAATAAAACTACTCATTTAGTATGTTTATATCCCAGATCACAGTTTTGTAGCCAAAGCCCTGAAAATCATTCTCTCTTCACATAGGAGAAATGATATCTTTTTTTGTCATGATTCACAAAATGAAGAAGGTTTATTTTTGCATTGCAAATATATTTTTACTTATTTTAATGTTTATTAATAATGCTCAAATATATTTTTTAACTCATTAGAAATTATAAATAAAATATATAAATCATCTAAATTATATAATAATAATATTTTATCTAACTATAATAATAATCTAATAAAAAATGGATAAAATTTTTGGACTTGCATTAAATTAGTATTGCATTAATAAAAAATAAAAATTATATAGATAAAAACATAATTGTGGGATGACAAAATAATAAAAATCTAAACATTAATTCTTCTTAAGCTCATGATCGACACATAAGTACATATAAGGCTTTAATCTTAATACTATGCACCTTTAAAGGCGCATAGTGTTAAAGTTAAAACCTAATAAAAATCTAAATAAATTAATATGTAGTTATAAAACAAAAGATATAAAATATATAAAAGGAATTATGGAAATTGCAATATGATTTAAGAAAACAATTACATGAAAAAACAAATGAACACAATGCAATTAATAGAACAGATTACAAATGAGCATTATATATTCACTATTTAAAATATGGGCATAAAATAAATTGAATAAAATATATAAAACCTTTAAACTACATTAAAGAAACTAATAGAAGGAAAAAATATAAAACTATATTATTTACAAGTATAACTGCAAGAATATATATATATATATATATACGTATAGAGGATTTTAACTCAAATCCTCTATACTTACAATTAAGCTCCCAGGTTTGTGAAAAGTGCCTGGTTTTCAAATATATATATATATATAACATTAATTAATTTAAAACAGGCAAAACTCACTATATATATTAATTAATTTAATTAATAATTGGCTAATTAAAAATAAAGGAAAAATTACATAATATATATATATATATTTGTATAGGGGATTTTTCCTGTATATTTTGTATGATTTTTATAAGTAATTTATTTTGAAAATAAACATGACAAAAAGGGGGGGTGAGAAGAAATGCTTCTCTTGTATATTATATTTGTAAACATTTTTGTTGAAAAAAAAAGCTTTTTTATATTATTCTTATAATCATCAAAATTACTCCAAATTCACAACTCATCCAGACTAGCCAAGAAAATAAACTCTAAAACACTACCAATGGTTTCACTGCCACAAGCAGACTTCTCAAGTGTAAAGAACTGCAAAATAACCATATATTTAAACTAAGCATTAACCACATTCCACTTATTTCCCTCAAGCACTTAATGTTTTTTTTAGTATTAAGGGTGCACAGGGGGTAAGTGGAATTATGAATAATTTTTAGTTTAAATATGTGGTTATTTTGTAGTTCTTTACATTTGAGAAGTCTTCTTGTAGCAGTGAAACCATTAGTAGTGTTTTAGAGTTTATTTTCTTGGCTAGTCTGTTTGAGTTGTGAATTTTTGGAAATTTTGATTATCTATTGACTAGTTTAGCATTTTAACGTTTACATTCTTATAATATATACACAATTATTACTGTTATAAAATATTTTATTTTATATTATGTGATTTATTTAAAAATATATAAGGACACAGCTTAACGGATTAAATTTCTTTCCATTTTTGATGTTAATCCAATATATAGATACCAATGTAAAATAAATTAAGATTATAGCAAGCAGTGGCAAACTACATTGCTAGTACTGTCTTGTCTAGTTACTTATTGACACACACATATAAGACATATACTGAATATTTAATAAATAGAACATTATTCTAATCACAAAAAATGATGATGATAACCTACTAGAGAATTGGGTTAACACATTTATAAAATTCATTAAATTTATTAACCTCTCATAATTTTACATAGTGCACTTCTATAAAAAGATGACTACTTCTCTGTCCAAGCTGTTTGCACTTCCATTTTTTAATCAAGGCATTTATTATGTCAGAACATTATTTTACCTGTTCATCACAAAAATTTTCAGGTACTAATATATCTGGAACATGGAATATAACAATGTATTTATTATCTGCATAGATTGTTATTACCACAAAATCTTCCAAAAACACTTTTGCATCTCATGGCTTTACTGTCATATACAAAGTAATAGTTTTGTCCAATTAAAAAAAAATGTAATGTTATGACATTCTTATACATTGTCTCATTTTATGTTATAACTTGTGATTTAGATATGTTAATGCCTTAAATTTTTGTGGTAAATAACTAAACTATGTTGTTAAATAACACATGCATTGATTTAGAGATGGTGCTGCAGACAACTTGAAAAGAGAACTAGTCACTGGTCATCTTTTTATTGGGGTATAGTATTTAATTATTAATATTAAATAGTTAACATGATTATTAAATATATTTTAATCATCATCATCATTTTAACCATTATTAATCATTGCAGAATGAAAGTCTCTCCAAATTCAATCCATCTTCTTCAATCTCTAGCCTCTCTTTTTCACATCACTCAGCACACTTGCTTATTTCATTCATCCATCTCACATGGGGTCTCTTTTTGAGTCTTTTACAATCTCTTGGAATCCAATTTAAGATTTCAATTGTCCATCTATTATAATCTTTTCTAGAAATGTGTCCAGTCCAATTCCGCTTCAGTCTCTTAATTTTTTTAATGATGTCAGTCAATTCTGTATGTTCTCTCATCCATGTATTTCGTTTTCTATTTTTTCTTGTTACTTTTAACATACATACATCTCTTCATACTTTGTTAAGTGGTCTGAAGTCTCAGTATTTTTTTGTTAAGTGTGTGTGTGTGTGTGTATATATATATATAAGTACTATTGTGTATATTGTTGTATAATGCATAATAAACATAACTAACTTCATTATACAGTTCTAAATAGTGCTAGTGCGTAAGCAGTGCTCTGTTTGACACAACTTTTTTATATATATAAATTGTTTTCTTTCTATATTTTATTATTTGTAGCGGACTAATTAACAGATAATAGATATAAAAAATAAAGTACATTAATATTCATCAATTTACAGACAATGATGCAACGTGATATTACAGGATTTTATTTTAGGATTAATGTTCTTGATCTTTATATTTAAATTAGTTTTTTTTAATAAATTATTTGTTTTATATTACATTTATTTCAGCATGGCTTACAGGCAACATAACCCCTTATTTAGAAGCAACTGCTCTAAAAGTAGAATATTGGTTAACACGATATTCTTTGTGAAATATTTTATACTATTTGAAGCTAAATAATAATAAACAACAGCGTTAGAAATAAAGTATATTTACAATAATCGCTTTAAAAACAAAAAGCTTTTACAGATTAGATATTTAATATAATGCAATGTAATAACACAAGATTATATTTCTTGAATTTCAAAATTTCTTAATGATTATATTTTTTAATATAATTTATTTGTTTAGATTATATTTATCTTATTAAAATAATAATAATAATAATAATAATAATAATAATAATAATAATAATAATAATAATAATAATAATAATAATAATAATAATAATAATAATAATAATAATAATAATAATAATAATAATTGAACGGCTTATTGCTCCGGAATACATAAGAAATTCAAACCCCGGAAATGCCAGAATCGGACTCCATTCGAGGACCTTAAACTCAGCTCCAGAGTTCGAACTCTGTCACTGCAATAATGAATAAAAGTCGTACAATAAATAACAAGCATTTCATTTCTACTGATTTTATTCTCAAAACTTAGGCGATTAATTACAATCTTTGCCAATGTGCTTAATATTAAACTAATCAAACTGAACAAAAAATATATACAGTATATAGTTTCACTAACAAATAAATGAGAAAAACAGAAATTGGCTGCTTGATTTCTTGACCTTTAAAAAAATAAATTGAATTAAAAGTAGTAATCTTGGCTTCAGAATTAAAAGATGCTTTTGACTGCAACTCGCCTCAAAAAATAAAGAAACAAGATACAATAAATAAAATCAATCTCTTGGGTAATTAAAAAACTCAACGAGAGATGTGATTTAAAACAAGAAGCAACAAAATAAACCTTAACAAAACACTATTTAAAACAAAACCTAACCCATAAGATTTTTTTTTTAAAAAAAAAGAAGTTATAATAAATCATTTAATCATCTTAATGTATAAAGCCGCTATCAGAATTTAATGTTGCTACCTTAAATATAAAAAATTAAAATCCATTAAAAAATAAAAATATAGATTCAGTGTCCATAGAAGCATGACACTCTCTTCACCAGTAATGAAGGCCACAGTAGCCCATCTGCCATTCTCCAACTAATCTAGATTAAGTTGGAATCCATATTCTTTATCTAATGGCAACTGAATATTCTTTTACAACCAATACAGGTTTCAATCATGTTTAAAATCTTTCTTTCAAGGAATCATTCTATTATCAGCACAGCTAACTATTCAATAAATAAATGGGTATTTAATTGTTTTTAGCTTGAAGGTAAAACAAGAATAAAAAGTGACCATATTTATTTACCTCATTCCAATTGGAAAGCCATGTTGATATCTCTTTTGGTATTTCATGATATTTTTATTCTGAAGTGAGCTATTTAAAATCTGTTATATCTTTTATTTTTATAGTGATGCTTTCTTATCTTTTATGTTTTTTTTGGATTTTGATGTGTTCTTGATATCTGCAATATATATCTCTTTATAAGCCTGTAAAAAGTAGGCAAGCTTTAGATTCATATATAAATATTAATAAAATACATTTATAAAAATCTTTTTTTAAAGACATAGGTATATTTCCTTTTAATCTTAACTTATGCCTACTAAAAGTATTCTGTCCAATATAATCCAAGGTATAATCAAGATGGACATGTGATGTGATGTGATGTGATGCACTGTGACTTCTCCTTAAACAGAGTCAGGAATCTCTCAGCAACTATGCCCAAAGAAACCTATTAGCCACAATAATAGCTCATGTTAGTGACATCTAGTGTAAGTTTGAATAATTAATGATTATCAAATATCTATGAAATCACTATCCTTCCTATTTAATTCTCTATTTTCAGATTGAAATGGATGGAGAGCTCTTCTTATCATATTATTTGAGCTGAGAGTTCATATTTTATTATCAAGATACTGGTAATTGTTAATTTGTAATATATTATTTTTAACTCTTTCCTTTCTTCTCTTTAAAGCTCTTTAGACTTTTTAGCTTTTATTTCTAGTTTCAATTTTATTTTGTAACTCTAGTAACATTTTTAGAAATCTTGAAATATTATTTGCAGAAGCAATCAGATCACCTGCAAAATCTAAATAATTGAAATAACTCTCCATTTATTTTCAATTTCTTTATTTCTTATTTTAATCTGCAAATTAATTTCTACAAAACTCCTATAAAAGGTTCTGGAGATAACTCATATACCCTTATTAATGCTAATTTTCTTAATATCACCATGTGATCAAATCACTGCTGTTGCATTATGGTATTCTTCAGAATAAGATAATATCCAATAAAAGTTATCTCCACTCTTTTGTAAGCTCTAGTAATCAATGGACACTGAATATTATAATGCTATAGATGCCCATTTTTCAACTAGTTTCTGATTTTTATTATCAGTGAAATGCTAAAAATTCAAAACTTGGACTAATGCACTTATGCATTTAGCCCCACATTTTACTCCTTTATAATAGTCATATAGCCCCACATTTTACTCCTTTATAATAGTCATATTGAAGTGATCATATATATATATATATATATATGTGTGTGTGTGTGTGTGTGTGCTTCATGTATATTGTTGCCATAAAGTTATAATACTAAGGCATTTCAAAAAAAATAATGCATAAAAGAAATTTAATTCTATTATGAAATTTAATTTTATTATGGAATTTAATGTTGTTATATGGGAGTAAAGGGGGTTTGTGTCAGCAAAGAAAATTTAACTAATTAATTAGAATCAATTGATGTTCAAAAGAGTATAAATTAAAATCTAATTTTTGAATTTATATTTTAGTGTATCATTGTCATTACAGTAAAAGGTGACAAGAAATATGTAATTACCAGAAGAGATTAAATTAATAAAGACAAAGGTATTCAGAATTTAATTTTAAAAAATGTAATTAGTAAATTTTAAAATTAAACTAAATCAAGATTGTAATCAGTAAGATCTTTTTAGATAGTAAAGAAAAGAATTTTTCTAAGTTTTAAAACTAATTAATCAATTTGGAAAATATCTGGATGCCTTTGTTTTTGAGGGATATATATAGAGACAGGGAAGAAAGAGTTTTTCTTCTTGTAAAGGTTTCTAAGCTGTTAGATTACATCATGCTATAACCAGTGAGTAGAGCACATCAATTTCTCTGTCCATCTCTGAAGGAGTGTGAGTATGAAGTCCATGGTACTTATAAAATGTGATACCACATACCTACAATTGATGATCCAAGTTGCTGACATACTATGCCATTGCCATCAATAAAAATACCCTATTAAATAATGCTACCAAATGACAAGCAGACAATAGCCAAGAACACTACTTCATTAAACCAATGAACTGTACCATAAGGTTTAGCATAGTGTTTCTATTGTTTGTCAAAATCCTTCGTGAAGTTTTGTCAAAATGGTGATTTTATTTTAACTTTATAAATTTTAATTTACTGGTAAACAATTAAAGCCTCTCTAATATTCTGCTTTCTTTGTTTAAATAATTTATTTATTAATCATTCTTTTAAAATCTGTTTTTCTTAGTATTATATAAAATATTCTTATTGTATTATCAAAATATTTTCTTACTGTAGTATAATACACCCTTAATTATTTGTACATATTAAGGAAGATTGACTATTATAAGATACTCACCCTTCTTAAATCTGTTAGACTTATTATTTAAGAATCAGATGGAGGTAAATTTAGTAAATATATATTCAGTGACTGACGTATTTAATGTCATCTAAAAGAAGTCCATTAATTCTATCAAATCAAGACATGTAAATCCCTCCTCTCATTGATTCTAATTTGTTAGTTTTTTCTTTTATTTGCAATTTTTAAACTTGTCTATTTAAAATCAGTTCTTTCACAGATGTCATTTAGCCATTAACACAATTACAATGGTTTATACAAAACTTTCAATTTTAAATTTTAAAATTGTATGTTAAGAAGTTAAAACTTTATTTGAAATGGATATATATATATATGATCAATAGATGGAGCTTTACCAAGACCTCCAAACAAGTGTATTTGTTTACATAAACATCAGAGTCAATATTCAGTCAGTCTTAAATTTCTTTAGAGAGATGATGAGCTAGTCATTAATTTTTTTTTAGAGTGAGAGTCACTCAAATTATTATTATTATTTTGAGACTCAACTCAGTCGGTCCTTCCTTGTTATTATTCTTAAGCAGAAATGTAAGCTCTGATTTTTTTTTTAAAAGAGAGTGAACGCTTTAATTTTTTTTTGTTTTCACTCTTTGAAAGTTAAAAAAAAGAGCAAATGAAATGTGCGTTGATATAAAGCAATTTCCAGCAATATTAAAGAAGAGGAAAATGGAACAAGATTGAATTTATTAGAATTTAGTAATAATTATATAAAAAAAATGATATTAACATATTTGGTCATGCATAATACAATGCCTCTGCATTGCTAAACCATTTTTTTCTGCTTCCTAGTTAATACAGAATGAGTCAAAATCACTGATCTATCTATGAAGTCATGTATCCAGTAATAACCAACAAAATGATAGATTTTGAAGCCAACCACACAAGCTATATGGAATGCTTTGTTTCTAGTTCCTGGCTTATTAAAAGCTCATTACCTTCGAATGAATGGAGAAAAGGAAATAGGAGGAAAAGAAAATCTATAACAGCCATGTAGAACCAAGTTTGAAGCCATAAATCAAATTTTTGTTGATTTACCTCAATCATCTAAAGTGTCAACAGCAATTTTTTTTTTTTAAAGGAGAGAGACAAGCAAATCCACCGGTACCTACTTATTCAAAGTACTTATAATAATTTTTTTTAAATGGTAGAAGGAAGCCAATCAACAGTGAATAATAATGGAATTGAAGAAACAAGCAAAGTCAATTGATTCAGCATTATCTTAAAAGTATCTGCAATAACTTTTTTTTTGTTGTTGTTGTTGGTGAGCAAAGAAAAGCAGTCTGAAAATTCAAATTCAGGACATTAATAAGAAGTAAAAAGTTAGACGGGTAAATATGAACTTTCTTTAACCGATTTTATTCTTTTGCTTATTAAAAGTAAACCTTAATTTACTGGTCAAAGCAATTTTCTTTTTTGATACAGAAACATTAAAGACTTGTTTATCTATAGTTATTTGCAATATCTCACAACATAGCACAAACATAGTTTAAACCTTTAAACTTAAATTTTTCATTATTTTTTTTATTATTTTTTTATTATTATATATTGTAATGTTGAAATGTTTTTTTTTTTAATTGTTCTTCAGATGTTAATGATAATGAGCAACCTATAGATATATGCATTTATAATGTTTTTTATTTTTATTTTATTTTGTTGCATATTAAAAATTAATATATGTATTTTATTTTCTTTCGCTATAAGGTTGCAAAAGAAAAAGATATTTTTATATATGTGATTTTTGGGTATACATTTTAAACATATATGTTAACATTACCGAATGCGTGAATGTGTAACTGCTTATCCAAACACATCAAAGAATAGGTTATATATGATTAGTTTAAAATGGTAAATTGAAAAATAGGGCATTACATTTGAATGGAAATGAAATAACATATACAAGTTTACCTGAAATTTATTTTATGATATGATGAGTAAGAAAAGTCTTAAATAAGCATTTATAGAATATGTATTTTTTTTTCTAATATTGATTTAAGTCAGCTTATTTTGAGATATCAAGAAAAATGACAAACCTCTATATATTAAGTTTATTTGCTTATACTTCTATAAATTTTTATATTAATAAGCCATTTATTTAATTGTCTATTTAACTTTAAAGAAGGAAAGAAAGAGTAGTAGTGTTAATAAAATATAATTATATATCTTAATTGGTTTCCGAGTAATTATTAAGAATATTGTGTTTTTTGTTTTTTTTTTTGTCTTAATTCTATCATTTTAATTCAGCATCATTGCTCGCAGTTATTAAGTATTACCATTCCTATATATTGAGCAATCACTTGCAAATATTAAGCGTCCGCAAAATAATAGGTAAACTAGAATGTTGATATTTAAGTATTTAAGGATTATGCTTGAGAATAACCAAATTTTGATAATTATAGTTCAACATAGAAAGCTAAAATTGTGTTGTGTCCATGAATTTAGATCATCCTCATCAAAGATGGATATCATGTTATTAGTTAAAAATGTTTCAAATAATACTATATAAAAGTTATGATCGCCATCAATCATCATTAATAAATTATAATCATTAAATTTAATGTTTAGCGTAATGAATATATTTTAGTAAATAGGGGTTTATATAAAATTGAATATTATGCAAAGAGATTCATGATGATCAATCATCACCATTAGCATTATTAAATCCCAGTATGAAATATGATAATTTTAATAGATGCATATAAGTTTATAAAGATGAATTTATTGTTGTGAGTTTATTGATAAGCCATGGCTGGTATCATCATCACTATTATAATCATTATTATGATATCACTATTATTATCATTATTATGATATTATTATCATCATCATCATTATTACCTTTATTGTGATAAATAATCTAGTTAAATGGCCATCAATATCAATAATGGTCTTCACATGCTTATTTGGAAGCCATTAATAGGATTATACATGTCTGTTCATCAATACACGCTAATGAGCTAGCAATGTCTATAAGAATCTTTGATCTATAGTATAAACTTTGGTAATATTGGGATCTTGTAATTTTATCAATTTAGATAAAATGTAAGAATGTCATTTTGTTCAATAGTCATCCAAGTCATGTGTAATAAATATGTACTGAATGAGTTTGAACTCAAGTACACTATAAATAGATACTTACCTAGATTGAAAACAATCTAGTGGCACTCATGGGAAAACACGTGTACTTAGCTAAACTGAATAAAGAGTGATATCATCCCTTTCCAACTTCATAATATTAGTTTTATAAAATATATTTTTTTATAAGTTGTCATGAATAGCACCCGTGTGTGCATATGACCATGAATGGTCTTATATATTTGGAAAGAAGAATAGGAAGGATTCTTTGTTAGAAGAACCTAGTATTGGAGATAAGCATAAGGCACTCCAGGAATATCACAGTGGGTACTTTTATTCAGTTGCTATATTTGATATTATTTTTATTAGATGACAATGGCCAGTATGTTTTATTGTTCGGATGACTGCCCCAATATATAAATAAATACCAAGAATCTTTAATGCTGATATTTTCAAGTGGCACTATGATGAATTAATATAGTTACAAATGGTACAGATTGGATAGGCATATATCTAATAATTAATAATTTCCCCTATCTAAATATTTATTATGGTCACAAATGTGACATATTAAAATAGTTACAAATTATAGTTACAAATACATATCTTTTATATTAATTTAATAATTACAGATACATATTTATATTAATTTATAAATATTGTTACAATATATATATATTTTCTGCATTTCTTTTGTAAATCCATAGACATTAATTAGCCACCCAAGCTTCTTTTAGTATAGAGTCTTTTGTTTCTCCCTGACCACCAGGCACCGGTCAAAGATTATACTAGTAGTGGCATCATATGCGTTATCACATAGATGGCACTGTGAAATTTGGACTTTAGATTCGAACTTAGTATATCTAGAAGGCAACCCCTCCTAGAATGTTCAGTTTCATGTCTGGGGTTTGAATTCTGCAGTGTGTTAGCGAGATAGATGATTCTGACTGTTACAATATATATATATATATTGCAGATATGCTTTTAATTCTATAAAACTTGTGATATAATTAATGGAATATATGATACAATAGTTTATCTATAAAACTTTTAATGTAATTTAAAATTTAACCTTATAATTGTTGGGCTGTTGTATCAATATTTCTTTATATATGTAAGACCTATGGGACAGATATCCAATTAAGCAGTTAGTAATTTTCTTTACCAAATTTTTTTATTACATAAAATAACTGTGTACGTCTTGATTTAGCTATATAACAGATGTCTGCATATTGTAAACTTATGACATGACCATTCACATATTATTTTGTATATATTTAATGTTAAGGCCAAATATGTTGTGTATATTTAGCATTATGGGATTGACTGATTTCATGTCTATTTCATTGCATTTCTTCAGCAGGTGTATATCCTTGCTTTGGAAAATTTAATTTGATGGATTTCATTTGTCTAGGTTTCATACAAATGTGGAAACGTTCCTTTTCTTTTTTTAGACCCAGAGGGTCTTGATTTTGTCTTGTTACCAGTGCAGTGGATCATTCCTGCCTGTTAATGAGAGTTATTAATGTTATATGAAGGTGCTCATTCCTTCATTTTATGACCCATTTATTTTAGGAAATTTGGATCTAATTTTGTGAAAGTGAATATATTCCCATCATTGCCTTCTTACTAAATTTGTTACATTAGCAAATCAGTACCACCTTTCTTATCCTTGTCTATAGTTAAATCCTGGTATTTAGGCATTGATGGATCATGATTATAGAATTAGGTGATCATCTATTTTAATCATAATTACTAGAGAATTAACTCTCTCATTTAAAGCTGTTTTATTTATAATCACGTATCTGCTTGAGGGATATCTGCCCCAAAGATCAAAACAGATACATCATCTAAAATCCCTTTTATATATATTGAAGTGGGGCATATCTGCATGTAAATATGCTTGCTTCATGTTTGTTAAAACTGTCATCTATTTCCCATTATGTATAGTGTATTCCTTTATATCCACACACATTAGTAATATATATGTGTACAATTTTACATTTTTAAAAATTTAAAGTTATTATTTAAGTCACACTACATTTTAAGTTAAAAAAAGTATTTTTATTAAAAAGCATAATCAATCAAATAAAGTAATAGTAATGTATTGCATACAATGGAAGGTAGTGCAGGTAATGGAAAGAAGCCATTACCAAAGAAAGAGTAAGTGTCTTATTTCATTATTGATAGAGACAATCATGTGAAAATGGTTACAGTTAAACACCTTTAACATCTGTACATACTTTAAGGTGTTAAATGTAAAGTTAGAACAAAGGCAAGCAAACGAATGTGGTGCATACAAGTATGAGGAAGTAAAAAATGTATGGGATATAAATTTAAAAAAAAAATAAAGTTAATTCATTAAGAGCTCATGAGGAACATCCCAGGTGGATAAGAAGAGAATATAAGTGGGGAATCACTCATGCTACTAAGCTTATGAGAATGTCATATGAGGTTGTTGTTAATATGATAATAATGTGAGTTTATGTTTTGATAGTCCATAGTTCACTCAATCTGAATTCAATATTAAATAAGAATTATATGAGGCAGATATGATGTGCTAATTACTATGTTGTTAGACCTAGAATAAATAGCAAATGTATTCAATATTAGATCCTAAAAAGCTTTCAAGAATCCTAAGAAATGCAAAAACAAAAATAGATAGAAAAAAAGAGTTGATAAAATGTTGAAAAAAGTCCTAGAATAAATTTGGAAAAAACTCCATTCTGTGGTGAATATTAATGAATGCAATAGATGATAATAAAAGACTAATTTAATAGTTTATTACTCAGAGTTCATAAAATGTTCTAGCACTTGATATATAGAACTGGGTCATGATTTATTGGATCTTGAGCTCCAATGTCACCCTTCCTCCACTGCATTATATCACAATAAAGACAGTAAAAGAAGGAAAGGTTTTAGGTGTTATGATGTCATTAGAAAATATAAGGACAGAAAAATGGAACTATGAAATAGCTTTAATTTAAATGAGATTGGGAAGAAGATGAACTAGGCTAGAGAAATAATTAGAGAATAAGGAGTAACGGTGCTCTTTTAGTACAAGATCTCCGCCATTTTGAATTTCAAAAACAACAAAAAACATCGTCTGACACATCTAAGTGATAAAAAAGTACGCGAAAATGAAAAAAAAATTAGAACCTGGGTCATGTGACTATAATATCAATTAAAATCAACACATAGATCTGAGAATCGCAAAACATATTTTAAAAATATAAAAAGCATCACATATTATTGACATATAAAAAGCATAGATATTTAAAATATAAAAAACCCTAACATGCATTATTAAATCATGCAGGTTACAATATTAAGTCTTACATTTATAACTTGTAAACTTCATTTTTGTAAACATATAAAAAGATTGATTGAAGGTATATATATATATATATATATATATATATATATATATATATATATATATATATATAAGTCAAACAATAGTGGCAAACTCTCCATACAGATAATGCCATTCAGTACAAGCCATAGAAATCAATGGATGCTAGAAAGTTTGTGCATAAAATCCCTATCTAGTGCATAGGGATTTTGTACACAAACTTACTAACATTCATTATTTACTATGGCATGTTCTGGGTGTCATGTAGAGTGGACACTAAATAGGAATTTTATGCACAAACCTTTTATTATCCGTTGATTATTATGGCTTGCACTAGGAGGCACTATTTTATGGAGAAGAAATGATGTTCATGTGATGTTTTAGTGGAATAAGAAACAAGTGAGCTATTGGGTCATGAAAGGATTTTGAAGGGAATAAATATTTAATACAGCTCATAGGCTTATTAGGCATGTACCATAGAAACACAAAATCTTGACGTCATTTAAGGGGAAGCTATTATACATCGCACTTTTCCGCAGTTTAATGATAATGATATAATACCTGTACAGTATGTATAGGCATGTATATGTTTGTGTAAGCATAGTAAAAGCAAGCTAATACATATTTTATCTGGCTTCTCTTATTGCTATTATTAAATAAAAAATTATTAATAATTATATTACGTTAATTTTTCGTTTATTCTATTACAGTAAGTAATGATTTCAATATATTAAATCAAAGGCAGAAATTTTAAAATAAAAAGCACTGACTTTTTTAAGGTGAACTCAATCGATATTTAATTGTGGATTTTAAATTTCTACTTAAGTAAATGGATTTTACATTTTAAAAGAAATGTTTTCTATTAATTTTTAAAAAGGAGAGGTATAAACAGATAGCTTTTATACTTTCATTTTTTGATTTATTTTAGAAAAAGAAATCGGAGAAAAGTGTGAAAGTCAAAATTATTACAAAAAAAAATTGATTTACATTTCAAATAATAACTTTCTTTTTTAAAAAATCTTGTATATTTAAATTAAAATGAATAAATTGTATAACAGACGAAACAAAACAAAAATAATGTTATCTGATTTAAATTTTATATAAATTCATAATGCATATATTCAAAAATCAAATTAAAATTGTATGTTTCGTAAAGAACTAAAAACATAATAATAATCGAATAATTTATAACTTGAAAACTCATGAGAAATTCGAACCTTAGAAGAGGCAGATCTAAAGCCGCGAAATAAATATTTTTGAATATCAGAATCCCCACTCGCAAAGTAATTTAGAATAGTTTTTAAAAAAACTGAACAGATTAACAATTAATATATTTGTCTGCTGTGTCCACAAACTCAGATTCAAATCAGATAAGTTTCAAGATTTTTGCAGACGTTTGGCAGTATTTTAAGTGGCCAGATTACCAAAAGAAGCTCATTGATAAATGTCTCTGTGTACTTACACAGAGGCAAAACTCTCCATACAGTAGCACCATTCAGTGCAAACCAGAGTAACGAATGGATGCAGAAAGATTTTGTGCATAAAATTCCTATCTAGTGCCTATTCATCCAATATCCCAGACTAATTTCTAGTTTGTGGCCTTCATCAGTAAAGAACCTTGTATATAAGAGCACTGCACCTAGATCTTAGGATATAATGCAACCCTCCAGCAACCACCTTTTACCTTATTATCTAACTATAAAGCTTTGAGTTCAAAATGAAAACACAATAATGTTTTTAATTTATCCTTATTAGCTTGTATAGTCATATAGATCTGAACTCAATTTAACATTTATACTTTTTGGTATCTTTGGTTTTTCAATAACTATAGTGACCATAAGCCTCAAGCTAGAAACTAGTTTGGGGGTATTAAATGAGTAGGCACTGGATAGGAATTTTGTGCACTAAAACCTTCCTGCATTCATTGATTACTCTGGCTTGCACTGAGTGGTGCTACTGTATGGAGAGTTTTGCCTCTGTGTAAACAGCTTGTGTAAGCATAAAGAATTGTTTATGCATTTACTTTTTGTTAGAGTTTAAACATCTTATATAATCTGTTTTGTGAATAATCAATATTACAAATCTGTTTTGTTAAATAAAAAGCAGTAGATTATTCCATTCATTGTAATGTCAAGCAACCACAACCAGGAAATGTAATAAAATATATTAATTTCAATAGGTTTTGTGTTTTTGATTTATTTGTACCTTAATTAAGATCAAGCTGGGCTTAGTTGTGTTATTACAAACACTACATTAAATAGAAATAAGATAGTCATACATCACAGAATGAAGTTAAGCACTATAATAATTCTTGACAAAATATTTTGTAATGGTAAATATGCAAATGTGCAACCATAAATTGGTTTGAATCTGGAATGAAAGATATACAACAATATATTAAATATGTACCATAATAATAATTGTGTTATTGAGAAGACATACTATTGATATAATTGAAATTAAAAATTCCAATGTTAAATTTTCTAATGTGCATCTATGTAACCACATGACAACATCCACAAACGTATTTAAGCAATGAATGTTAAATCAGTTAACAAAGCAATATACATGGTAAAAGTTGACTCTTATTCATGATTTAGATAAACTTGTGATTGTTATTATGTGATTACATTTATAAAAATGGCCTCCCTTTCAGAAAAATCAGATATATTATCTAACTTCTAATTAGCTGTTGAAAATATTTCTAATATTGGAAAAAATGTTTATTCCATACCTTTATTTATGAATTAGTAGCTAAGCATGTTTTCATCTAGAAAAGCGAGATTTCTAGCACTCATAATTTGGCTCACTCGTTTGCTGCAATATTTATAGGTAAAATGCTAAATATTTAAATTACTTATTTCCATATTCAATTTATTTATTTAAGAGTTGGATGCAATTGTTTTTATTAATAATGGCATGTTTGCTATTTGCAATAAAATATGCTTCTTTCACTTTTTGTTTTCTGTCATCTCATTCCCCGTTTTAACATTTATTGAATTGAAGGTGTGTTTTGGATAAAGATACAGAATAAACATTTTCCTTAACCAACACTAGAAACATTTTCAGCAACTAATTACAAACAAGATAAGATGAAAGATAACACCATTGAAAATCTAAGCTCTAACGCATACATATATATATATATTGTGACGACCACATAAAGTCGTCGACACACATATATATTTATTAATAAAATTAGAAAGTAATAAAGGTGAAATAAATTAGCTAATAAATTTTTTTTTAAAAAAAAAAAGAAAGGAAGGAAAGGAAAAATTGAAATTCTAATGTCAAAATTACTGTGGATTGTGTAATAGTAAGAGAAGGGGAGGGGGGGCTGCATAAATAAAGAAATGTGTCTCTTTCTCTCTGGTAAATCAAATGCTAGAGAGTTATTTTGTTTATTGTGGGAGAGGGGAAAAGGAAGCATAAAGAAATGCGTGTCTTCTCTCTCATTAAAAAAAATATATATTATAACAAATTAAAATAAATGTAAAATGTAAATGTGAAAAAATGAATGAATTGTAAACTTTAAATAAAATAAATGTAAGATGTGATATATATAAAAAGAAACAATATGGCCGTAGGTGTGAAAGTCTGTTGGACAAATTAAATTCCACGGACAAAGAAATGTTATCAATGGAAGATCTTGGCCAGATCTGTTAAATTAATTGGGACTTACATTCCAGCCACTAATTAAATGAAGAAACATAATGATAAGAATTGGTTGGAAATCTAAGTCTTAATTAAAAAATTTTAAAAACAACAAACAAAGAAAGATATTAATAAAATTACAATTTTTGTCTGGCATTGCTAGTAGAGACTTTAGAGAAGCAACAGCTAAAAGAAAATGGAAGAAGTGCGTGGCTAGTGGCGTTAAAGGGACGTGGGTTCGAATTCGAGCCGTCTCATCACTGACTCGCAATGTAAGATCTTTGCCTGACCTGCTAGAGGGACCGCCGCTTCTGTAGCTGTCAATGAAACTCAACCTAAAGAATCGACCAGCAAACTGGATGAAAATAACCCCACAAACGGAGGAAGTTAATGGAGAACCTAAGGAATTAACAAGCCAAAACTGGAACGAAATTAACCCCACAATCTGAGGAAGTTAATCAAGAGCGCTTGGGAGAAATACCCATGGGACAATTACAACAAAGCCTAGGTAAAAGCATGCATGCATTTTCATTTATCTACAATTCATAACTAAATATAAATCCATGATTTGATAGAATAGAACTCTATCAACAGGACGTTAAGAACTTTTATATCTGATCTATTTGCATATAGCCAAGTATTTATAAGTGTGTGTTTATTATTGTTATTATAATGTAATTTTTTATATAAAGTGTGAATATTAGTATTAAACATATTTGTCATTAAATTTTGTATCTTTGCTTTATTCTCCTATCACCAAGCTACGACAGGGGGGAAACTGTAAGTAGTGATTAAAGGGGCATACTGATTTGTTTAAGATATTCATGTGCTGCTTCTTTGTGCGAAATCCCAATTCTAAAAAATAAATAGCAAGTGCTGGACATTCGTTAAGTTTCTTTGAAATAGTTTGTGTTGTTCAGCAGCCGAGGGTATATTGGTCGGGAAAAATAACGCCAAGATAATATGTACGTATTGCCTTGGGGTTCGATCAAGGGTATAGATATGAAATTAAGTTTGTATCTATATTAGCTCTCTGCTTGTATTGTAATGGCGTTGGTTAAAATAATGAATAAGATAATAAAGAATCTAAGTTGAAAACAATAAATGGATAGGAAATATAAGTTATGAAAAGAATTAAAATATAATAAATAAGTATAATATAGAATAAAATAATCGAAATAAATATAGTTGAAAGTACAAATAATTAAGCAACCGTACGAATAACCATTTCCGTTATAATTGGGGGCCAGTCCGGGATATATTGTCACGTTTACAAGTTCAGCCCATTTGAATTTGAGTATAACAAAATTAATAGTTTATTCAATAATTAATAAACAAATCAAAAAATAGCTTGGTGGTAGACAAAGCAAGAAATAAAATAAATAATAGATTGTAAAAGGAGAGAAAGAGAACGTAATATAACGTGGGAAGTTAGGTTGTAAATTGGAGTCAGTTGTGGGGGGGTCTTGAAGGCAGGCATGGGTGAGTGATGATTAATGAGTGAGACGGGGAGAGCCAAACAAACATACCTAGTGTCCGTAAAATATAAAGTTAGTAAAGTAATATAATCCTATAAGAATAAGGTTAGATAGTAAAGCTGTAGAATAAAATATAAGTGATTAATTAGTGTGTGTGTGTTAAATAAATTTGATGCACACCAGATCAAAAATAACAATGGATGCTCTAGTGGGCAAAATAGGAAAACCCTCCGAAGAACTAATGGAACCGTCCGGAGAAATAGCTAGTGACAGAGATATAGAAATGAGAAAGGGAATGGAGACAGTGGGGGATGATAAAAATAAAATAGAAAGCTATAACATAAGGGATATGTTCATGAAATTAATGGAAGGCCAGCAAAGGTTGTTTATGGAAATGAGGGAAATAGGGGAAAGAAATAGTAGGAAGATAGAAGAGTTGGGCAAACGACACAGTAAGGATTTTAGCCAAAAAATTGAGGAAGTGAAGGAAAAATGTGAACAAACCTCAGACCAAATGAAGGTTGCAAATGAAAGGCTGGATCACCAGGAGGAACTACTGGAGAAAATAGAGCAAGGGGAGGAAATTGAAGAAATAAAAAATGAAAACAGAAAGGTTATAGAAAGCATACAACTAGAGGTAACTCAGTTAGCGAACACAGTTGAGAGGATAGAAGTGAGAGTAGAAAGGGGTGAGAATAAAATAGAAAATATAACAGAGATAATAAGAGCTGACAGTAAAGAGCAAGAAAGCGTGAGCAAGTGCTTGCAAATAAATAGCGAAAGTAACAATGCGGAGCAAATGCTTATAGGCCCAGAAGGAAAGACTGTCAGACAGGTTACTGAGTCACTAAATGCGTTTGACAGCACTAGGCCTAATTACAAGGTGGAGGATCGGGGTCTAAACCCCAGCCCAATGATCCACACATAGAAAAGATGCAATTCAATCCTCACCGCGATTATTGGGAAGGAAACCAGACGTTTCCTGATAGATCAGAAAGGGCTGAAATGTCCGAACAGACGGGAAAAAGTTCAGACCTCAATTATCCATATGAGCAAGCCATCCCTAGAGGACATCGGAACAGTGTTCCAGGTCCCAGCACAAGGGGATATAAATATAGTAGAAAAAATGATAAGAAACCTCCAGACAAAAACTAAGCCGAAAGAAATAAACGGACGGAAATGTCGGTTCAGTGAAATGGATAACATCATGGGATCACGAGAAATAAAGTTAATTTTTTTTTTAAAATATATGACAGGTGGGGCAAATCGTCTCATGACAAAAATCAAAGTTACTTTAATAAACAAAAAAAAAGAGTAGTGTTCACGGAGTGAAATTAATGATGAACTTAATTAATGAGTATTTATGTGCAGTCAAGCACAACAAGACAATGTAAATAAAAGTAATAACAAAAAAAAAGAAAAGAAATCTATAAATAGTTTATTCGTATCACAATCTGTCAGTTATAAATGCAGATATAATTGACAAATAAATAAAAGTAAAAATAAAATAAGAATCGTTTAGGCTCATTAAAGAGCCATTTAATAATTAATAAAATAAACTAAATGAACAACAGTGATAATGCTTAAATGATAGATATCACTGATAGGTGTATGAGGTTGCAGATTGAGGCATAGATGTGTGTGTGTATGCATTGTGTTGGGTCGTATTTTGAGCTTGATTCGGCCGTCTCTTCGCACTTTAGATTCTCATGGCTCTCGATGGTTAAACTTTTAAATGAAGTGCCAGTAAGAATCCTGGACTCATTATATAATAAGAATTAGTGTCCCAATATAATAAGAATTAGTGTATCAAAATAAATAAATCAAGAAATAAGAATTAGTGCCTCGAATAAAATAAATAAATAAATCAAGAATAAGAATTTGTTGTTTGCGCAAGATGAACAGGCAGTAGAAATATCCTGCTGTTCACATGCTTTAAACCCCTGTTATGTTTTTTGGATAGAGTTAAGTTATGCCATGGTCTCACATGCATTGAGATTAAATTGGTTGATCAGCCAAAATCGATCGGAAAGAATTGTGTAGCTTTACCTAGCTGTCTCTCTGAAGTCATCCTCATCATCATTATCACTCGTCATGACAGAGTGGGAAAGTATGTAATAAAAGCAGAAGTAAGAGTTGAAAGCAAAGAATTAAAATAGGCTCTCATCTCGGAATAAGATTCGACCCGATTTTAATTCTCAAAAACGGGCGGAGTGTAATGTGACGACCACGTAAAGTCGTCGACACACATATATATTTATTAATAAAATTAGAAAGTAATAAAGGTGAAATAAATTAGCTAATAAATTTTTTTTAAAAAAAAAAAGAAAGGAAGGAAAAGAAAAATTGAAATTCTAATGTCAAAATTACTGTGGATTGTGTAATAGTAAGAGAAGGGGAGGGGGGGCTGCATAAATAAAGAAATGTGTCTCTTTCTCTCTGGTAAATCAAATGCTAGAGAGTTATTTTGTTTATTGTGGGAGAGGGGAAAAGGAAGCATAAAGAAATGCGTGTCTTCTCTCTCATTAAAAAAAATATATATTATAACAAATTAAAATAAATGTAAAACGTAAATGTGAAAAAAATGAATGAATTGTAAACTTTAAATAAAATAAATGTAAGATGTGATATATATAAAAAGAAACAATATGGCCGTAGGTGTGAAAGTCTGTTGGACAAATTAAATTCCACGGACAAAGAAATGTTATCAACGGAAGATCTTGGCCGGATCTGTTAAATTAATTGGGACTTACATTCCAGCCACTAATTAAATGAAGAAACATAATGATAAGAATTGGTTGGAAATCTAAGTCTTAATTAAAAAAATTTAAAAACAACGAACAAAGAAAGATATTAATAAAATTACAATTTTTGTCTGGCATTGCTAGTAGAGACTTTAGAGAAGCAACAGCTAAAAGAAAATGGAAGAAGTGCGTGGCTAGTGGCGTTAAAGGGATGTGGGTTCGGATTCGAGCCATCTCATCACTGACTCGCAATGTAAGATCTTTGCCTGACCTGCTAGAGGGACCGCCGCTTCTGTAGCTGTCAATGAAACTCAACCTAAAGAATCGACCAGCAAACTGGATGAAAAAAACCCCACAAACAGAGGAAGTTAATGGAGAACCTAAGGAATTAACAAGCCAAAACTGGAACGAAATTAATCCCACAATCTGAGGAAGTTAATCAAGAGCGCTCGGGAGAAATACCCATGGGACAATTACAACAACGTCTAGGTAAAAGCATGCATGCATTTTCATTTATCTACAATTCATAACTAAATATAAATCCATGATTTGATAGAATAGAACTCTATCAACAGGACGTTAAGAACTTTTATATCTGATCTATTTGCATATATTATAGCCAAGTATTTATAAGTGTGTGTTTATTATTGTTATTATAATGTAATTTTTTATATAAAGTGTGAATATTAGTATTAAACATATTTGTCATTAAATTTTGTATCTTTGCTTTATTCTCCTATCACCAAGCTACGACAGGGGGGGGAACTGTAAGTAGTGATTAAAGGGGCATACTGATTTGTTTAAGATATTCATGTGCTGCTTGTTCGTGCGAAATCCCAATTCTAAAAAATAAATAGCAAGCGCTGGACATTCGTTAAGTTTCTTTGAAATAGTTTGCATTGTTCAGCAGCCGAGGGTATCTTGGTCGGGAAAAATAACGCCAAGATAATATGTACGTATTGCCTTGGGGTTCGATCAAGGGTATAGATATGAAATTAAGTTTGTATCTATATTAGATCTCTGCTTGTATTGTAATGGCGTTGGTTAAAATAATGAATAAGATAATAAAGAATCTAAGTTGAAAACAATAAATGGATAGGAAATATAAGTTATGAAAAGAATTAAAATATAATAAATAAGTATAATATAGAATAAAATAATCGAAATAAATATAGTTGAAAGTACAAATAATTAAGCAACCGTACGAATAACCATTTCCGTTATAATATATATATTGTACCCTTTTCTATAGGTCAAGAAATAGTTATAATGGTCAATTACTAAAAAAAATTTTAAATTTGAGAATATATTTATTGATGTATTGAATATATTAAATTTATAGAGTCTGTAAAGTGCAATTTAAAGCTAAAGCAAATACCTGATACTAAAATCATTTAAAAAATTAGTTAAATAAAGAGTAAAGAATTGCTCATATGGTTGTAAAAGCTGGCCATATTAAAATAACACAGCTATCAGTAATAAAAATGTATTTAATAAGTCAATTTTAATAACTTTAAAACTTAGAATAAATTAATATTATATAGTATTTAAATTTATAAACTATATTAAATAATAAAAATTAGTTTAATGTATTTGAATAGTAAATATTATGATGTTGAGAATTGTATTTATTTCTATATTTTTTCTAAATTATTTCTTCAAAATTTTATATAAAAATTTTATATAATATAAGTGCAGTAAATTTATTAAGACAGACAAAAATAGACAAAACACCGGAAACGATTACGTAATTGTCTGGAATATTTTTATACAAGCACTTGTTTCAATTAATACCAATATTTTAAAGTATTTAAATAATATTATAGTAGAAATGGATAGAATTTATTAAACATCATAATAAAAATAAGTAGTGAATAATTTTATTAAATATTGTTTTGAAAATTATTTTAAAAGTGTTTAAATTGATTTAAATATAATAATTAGTTTTAAATAATAATTAGATAGTGTTTAAGTGTTACATTATCAGTTTAAAACTTTAGAAAATTATTTATAAATCCAAGTAGGATTGACCAATAGTAATAGAGCTTGGCAGACTCCCAAAATCGCGCCAATTAATTGTATAATCGAGGAGAACAAGAATTGACAGACTCGAGTGAAGAGGTAAAAATTTTGAGCTCTCTAATAATTTCTTTTCTCCAATTTATTCAATTTTTTCAATATAATTCTAATAATATCATTAGAACAAATTAACTGACAATTTTAAAATCATAGAGAGAGTCTTAAAATAAATATTTTTAAAGTTTTCATAAATTATGTATCACTAACTTAATCGAACCTGCCAGTGAATTCTATAGAAGTACAGTCGGAATTTTCAGTAAAAAATATGGATAGATTCTTTAAAACCAGTTTTAAAGTTCATAACATTTCAAAATTGTTTATATTGTTCATTGATACCGCATATATAGTGTATCCAAAGGAAACTGCTTTTACGCGTGTAATATAGATGAAAAGACATTGTGCGCAAAGTTCAGAAAGAGAATAAAATATAAAAATCATTATGATTCATCTAAGAATAAATGGACAAATATAATTCTAAAATTAAAATTATTGGAATTGCTTTCTTTAAGATGACCCAAAAAAGAACTATACTCTAGAAGAAAAAAAAAAAGTTAAAGATCAAAAAATAATGTACATAAAATTAAGAATGAATGAAATAAAGCTTGCTCAAGAGAAATATTTGTATAAAGAAAAATACAGAAGAGGAATATAAAAAATATTGGATCCATAAAACGCAATTGGTACCTAAAGTATTAAATATTCGTAGTCTAATTAAAAAGGAGAAAGATGCATCGATGCGCCAAGGGAATATTTGCCAGAACATTAAAAAAAAAACTTCGAGGGATATCTAACTAAAATATATTTTAATAATCTGATGCTAAAAGCTAAAATTAAACATCGTCTAAACAAATTTATTAAATGAACCAAGTTATTTTAAAACTTTGAGAGTCATAATGGAGAACATTCAGATAAAAGAAGAAGAGTAATATTATGGGACTAAACAAGATTTACTGTCAGAAAAATATTTAATTATGGTTTGAATTATTTTTTATTATTATTATAAGCATTAGGTTTCAGAAAACGATAGGGAAACAAAATACATTAATTTTGGTATATATAATATTATATGAAATATGTTTGATTTTGAATGTTTTTTAATAAAATTGTAAGTGTGTAATTGTATATTTGCGATGCTCGAAGGAAGGAAAAGAAGCCTACTGCAAAGCCTAATCCGAAGATAACCATTTTTTTTTGGTAACATTTATAATTATTTAATGATATAATGTATGTTCTATTTATTTAGATCAGCGGAGAATAGAATGAATGTAGTTTAAAAGTTTTATTATTATTATTATTATTGTAACACGCATTTTAAACAACACATTTAAAACACTTGAGATGTGATTAGATTTTTGAAAATATGCATACGATAGTCATTTTATTTGTTGATAAATAATAATTTAATATAATCGATGATTATATTACATTTTCTATTGATTTTTCCTATTGGGATGTTTGAATATTGTTTTAACAAAAATGTAGGTAATGAACATACAGTGTTATAAAGTGAGATAAATTATTCTTAAGGAATAGAGAAATGATTTTCATATTCGCGAATCTTGTTTGTTGTTTTTTTAAAAGTTGTTTGTATTTATCGATGATTGATATAGTGAAAATCTAGAGAGATAATTTGGATAGTGACTTGGGAGTACAGGGGTGATTTGGAAACCAAGATGATGTATGAAAATCTAGGATGATACAGGGAATGGAAATAAGTAGTTTTGTGAGAGAATCAGCATAGTTAACATAGCCCTATGGCTGATCCACATTTCGTTTTATAGGTGATAATCAGCATAGTTAACGTAGCCCTACGACTGATGCACATGTTGTCTTGGACAGTATTATTTTATATTTCGTGTGAGTTGCCTTGATGTTTGGTAAAGCTGAATAAATAGCTGCCACATCACTTTCTTATCTTAAGGGTTAATAGACAATAAATGTCGAACCTGTTCACACTGTTCCATGCATTCTTGAAGTACATTGAAAACAAGTTATCCATCTTTCTTCCCAATATCCTATACATCTTTCAAGATCTTAATCTGTAGTTCGTGCTACTACATAGTATATGATAGGTTTTATTGAAGGGAAAACAATAGATATTTTAGAATGTATGTTATGATTTTACTTGGAATAAGAATAGTTAAGAGTTAACTAAGAATAGATTATAACCATTGAAAGAAAGATACAGATGTCCTAAATAATGGAAGAAGTTATAGAATCATTTTAATTTAGAAATAAACTATAATTTTTTGTAAAAGTATATCAAATGAGAATATACAAAATATTAAAATATATTTTCACGCTCTTTTTATTATTAATTATATTTTAAAGAGATAAGTGTTGCATATTTAAAAATACTATAACACTCGATAATTATTATCATATATTTGAAATTGTAACAGGGTGATATTTAAACACATTATAATATTATACAGGAGTATGGCTTATGCAAAAACGCATTATAATTTATATGAGCATGGGAGAACAAACATTAAAGTTAATCATAATATTTAATAATATGCTGTGTAATTTGTTTAAAGTAACAAGAAATGTAAATTTTTTTTTTTAAGACCATATTGATTATAAAGTGTGATGTTATAAAATATTGATCCACAAAAATAATTTAGAATATTGTAAATTTAGTATATTTAAAAGGTAAAACATGTTGTTACCCATAAGTAGTTCAAATAAATAGTGTGATAAACCTAAAGAAAATAACTAAAATAATTTTTAAAATGTATAATGATTGGATTAACTATAAAGAAGTACAAAATTGTAGAATTAACATTTGTCATGTGTAAGGAAAGAAGGATATCCGTTGTAAATAAGATGTAAATAGATTTGTTTTATTTTACTTAAATTTATTTGATGTTAATAAACTTTGTTAAATTTGTTTTATTAAAACTTGTGTCTGGGTATTGTTTTCACTACATCATGGTACAAATTCACAGAATGTTTTCACAACCACTGAAGTACATTTTGCACAAAAGATAACTAAAAATATGTTTAATCTTAATTATTATTGATGTTCTTATAATTAAGTAATTATAAAATTGCATTAAGTTATTGGTCATAAATCCACTATCCTAATATTTTGATAAATTATATGCTATTAATTGCCACTTACTTTATTTATCAGATTATCTAAACACTACCACTTCTTAGTTTACTTTATTGTTTAAAGACAAAAGATGATATTGATATTGATTGATTTATTATGGTAATAAATTTGCAATAAAAGAAATTTATACCAATTTGATTAAGTAAGAAAGATTGTAATCATTATTGTTATTAATTGCAGTGTAGTAGATATGGCATAAAATCCCTTACCATATGTGCTACCCATTTTGTTGAAGTATAAATAAAGATTAAGAACCAGAGATTATAATTTATTGAGCTAGATGATGATTATTATTATTAAAGATAACAGAATTAATATTATAGTTATTAAATGAGTCTTAGTAAGTAGACGTTGCGAAAGTCATAAGAATACTATGTAGTTATTATTTGAAATAATAGTATAAAGGGGGGATAGTGTTCTTATGCCATTGAGGTGGTATCCTGTGGGATATTGGCTCAATGTGATCTACCTTGCCAACTCGTATTTCCACTTCTCGTCTCATGAATACATTAAATCTTTATGTTAATTTACTTTAAAACAGAACCTAAGTTAATTTTAAGAAATTTGAGCTAGTAAAACATTTTTTAATTTAATATTTAATTATTAGAGCTAAAACCTGGTGACGTTAAATATAATAATTTATTTATTTGTAAGTAGAGGTACGAGGTCGACGGCGGGCACGGTTAGAATATATATTTCTCTTGATGGAGAATATATATATATACACACACACAATAATCCTTCACATCTGCTTCCATTTAGTTTCAAGTATTTCTGTGGATATCTGAGAGCATAGATAATAGTGAGTGAATTATGTATAAAATATGTATTTAACTCTATAGTATAATGTATTTCTTAACATCTATACATTCAAACATCAACAAAATCAATTAGCAACAAAATATAATGATGAAGTTATGAAAAATACAGCAGCACAGTGAGTGTAGAGAGAAGAAGAGATGAACTGCATGATTGAGCAAATAAAGTAAAACAATATTTAACTTAAAGATGATTCATGATATGCCTTTATAAATGGGATGCACTTATGAAAATTCTAAATTCTAGTTTATGAATTTCTAGTGTTTTTCATTTTATTTAATATTTTTTAAACCATAAGTTAATGAAACTCTGATAAGTTTACGGATATCAACATCTGCTGTATGTATATTTCTGAAAGGTATATGATTTTATAGCTAATCAAATGTAATGTTAGAATTATAATCCTATTGTGAATTCATATCTGGATATGTTACTGAAATACATTTCAGCAGAATCTAATGAAGCATTTCTTTTAAAACAAACTGCAAATCTGTCTATTCTTTTATAACATAAATGCCAATTTATTTTGTCAGACAAAAGAACATCTTACACATATTTCGTCTAACAAAATACATTGGAATTGATATTACGAAAAGGCAGCCATGTTTAACAATTTATTTTAGAAAAATGGTCATGTATCCTAGTAATGTATTCAGTCGTAGTTGTGCTGTGAAATAGATATATATATATATAAATCAAAACATCTGTTCAAGAATAATTATTATAATAACAATAAAACTAAAACAAAGTATTAACAGTGTTTAAAAATAACTATTATAAAATGTAAAAGTACTTTCAATTATTTTCATGACTATTTTTAACTGGGAATTTTTTAAATTTGGTGACAATAAATGTCATCATATGATATCTTAAAATTCATGAATTTTAACATTTGTACTTTGTCTTGTAACGATATATAAATATGTCGTTACATTAAATTGAAATAAAAATTTTTAAGTTCGCATATAAAAATAAGTGTATTAAAAAGAAAAAAAAACTAAACGCTAAAATTAAAATGTTTGTTAAACGTATATATTCGCACAGATGCTAAACTTTAAAAATATTTTTTTTAATAAATAAAAAAAGGTATTTGAATATATTTTTTTTATAAAAAAAGATTTAAATATAAAAATAGTTTAAAAAAGAAATAACGTAAGTAAAAATAAAAACAGGTATTAATTAATTCCTGTAATCTGTAAATGGAAATGATTGTTTATTAATTATCCAAAAGCTGTCTAATTAAAAAGTCAGAGAGTAAATTAGATAAGAGAATAAAGAGATTTTAGCTTGACCAATGGAAGCACTAAGCCTTGGCTCGGACCCTAACGAAAGTGATGGATTAGTGACATTTTGTTGATTGAATCCGTGTGGATTAATATAAAAAGGGAAATACAGTTTTTTCTGACAGTTCCAGCATTGTGTGTTTGAGAGTTGTGGTAGGACGCACATACCACACTCTCTATTTCAAAAAAGAAAAAGGAAAAAACTGTGATACCTTGAACCAGCTATTGCCATCTCCAGAACATTATCTTCCAATGGAGGCGTCGCGGGAATTAAAAACAGGAACCTGGACTCTTCTACCATAAGCTATATGAAATGAACAATTATTAAAATCAATTAAGAACTTTCGTCAAGTTTTATAAATTGATAAACAAGCCAACTTAAATGTTAAAAATTCACTCTTATCTGACTTTTGTAAGTTTTTAAATCAAATTAATAATGTTTAATTTTATATGTTTTCCGATTGATAAAAATCATTTCCATTTTTTTTTCTCTTATTGTATAAATTATTTGTTGTTTAAATTTTAAATGATGAAATTTAGGTTGGGTATAGACGTTGCATAGATTCTTTAGCGGTTGATTATGTTGTGGTTTTCACATTCGGTTAGAATATATGGGTCAACGATATCACTGTGGCATCTTATGATGAATGCTAATTGGATTTGTATATTCCCTATGCAAGTGACGCTTATCGATGACTTTGTATTTTGATCGGTTGTGTTTAATTTGGGATGTTTTTGACCGTGGAATCTGTGCAGCTGATCTGTACTCAACATTTTAAAACAAATTTTATAAAATTCATTTGTGCGAACGTATCTAAATGTTAAATTTAAGTCGGGCGTGAATGGCTATATAGTTTTGTAAAGTTATATTAAGGGAGGGTAATCTTAGGTTATTCGTTTCGTAGTTGAATTGGCTCAATGGACTGGATATATTTGTGTAATTAGTAGATGTAGTATGAGATCCGCTTTGGGCAGGATTGCATATATATGCCACACACCTTCTGTTTGCCTATGGATGGGTTTGTAAGTTGGCAGAAGACTGCAGTCCATTCCTATGGAGTTTTTTGTTTATTGTTCTACTTGCCAACAGATGTCACATTCCTGTTGGTGGAGAGTCAATGTCTTCTCTATTTCTACTTATTGTTCAGATGTACATTCCTGACAGTATAGTATTTTGTGTTGTCGTATCATGCTACATTGAATACATGAATGTATCAGATGGATTGGCGCCAGTTTGGTTGCGAAATTTGTTGCCTAAGGTTAAATCAGGGAAGAATATTTTCTTTTCAAATGCAGATCTATGTAGTCTATTCATACTTGACTATCTAAATAAAATATTAAACTCATTGAAACTTAGTTAAATGTAAAATTAAAAGATTAATAGAAAAATCTAAAATGTTGAATTTATTCCTCAAAATTTAAATGTTATTTTATATGTGCGTAAATAAATATTTTTATGTGTTAATTTCTGGCAGTGGCTTTTATTTATTGATATTTAAGATATAAATTAAGATATAGATTTTTATCTCTGCGTCTCCGCTGAGCTAGTGACTTGGGCTAACGATCGGAATATTTAAATAAAGTGGAATCTTAACAGCGCGTATCTGCCTACTCTATAAATTTTTCTAGGTTTAAATGCCTAGATGGCACTCTGTAGAGCAGATATGTTTTTGCGGTTAGATTCGATCTCCACTTCCATTTCGATCGTTATAATTGGTGCCCAACATGGGGCCTTACCTCAGAGATTGACCCTGAGAAGGGGAATTGATGATGATGAAATTTTCTATTTTTAATAAATCACGAGTGCCCTGAGAATTTTAAAAGTGAATCATGCCCGTAAATTTTTTCTGAAATTGTATAAATATATTTGTTGTATTGACGTGGAGTTGCAGTTTGAAGTTTTGTTTAAAAAGTGCTGCCAGTAAGAAAAATTGCGCATATGTAGAGATAAATTCGAGGAATAAAAACTAATAAATAAAATGTAATAATAAATCTAAATCATATTTTAAAAAAAAAAAAAAAAAAGTCTTGTTAAATTAAAATCTAATCGTTCAACTTGCCTAAGTAATAGTTAAAGGTAGGAGAAATGAAACTTGGAAGGGAGGGGGCAGAAATTTAGCTGGTAATAAGGAATCTACAGTCAACATTTTTTTTAATCATTATATTTGTGTGTAATTACTGTTTTGTCTTGTAAAAAAAAGTTTTGTCCTTTTGAAATTTTCATATATAATCAATTTGTGTAACGTAATTACTAACACTAAGTAAAGTCTTTTTTTTTTTTTTTTAATGTTTTTGTTTTTTGAGGAAGTTTACTGATATGTAACGATATATAAATATGTCGTTACATTAAATTGAAATAAAAATTTTTAAGTTCGCATATAAAAATAAGTGTATTAAAAAGAAAAAAAAACTAAACGCTAAAATTAAAATGTTTGTTAAACGTATATATTCGCACAGATGCTAAACTTTAAAAATATTTTTTTTAATAAATAAAAAAAGGTATTTGAATGTATTTTTTTTATAAAAAAAGATTTAAATATAAAAATAGTTTAAAAAAGAAATAACATAAGTAAAAATAAAAACAGGTATTAATTAATTCCTGTAATCTGTAAATGGAAATGATTGTTTATTAATTATCCAAAAGCTGTCTAATTAAAAAGTCAGAGAGTAAATTAGATAAGAGAATAAAGAGATTTTAGCTTGACCAATGGAAGCACTAAGCCTTGGCTCGGACCCTAATGAAAGTGATGGATTAGTGACGTTTTGTTGATTGAATCCGTGTGGATTAATATAAAAAGGGAAATACAGTTTTTTCTGACAGTTCCAGCGTTGTGTGTTTGAGAGTTGTGGTAGGACGCACATACCACACTCTCTATTTAAAAAAAGAAAAAGGAAAAGACTGTGATACCTTGAACCAGCTATTGCCATCTCCAGAACATTATCTTCCAATGGAGGTGTCACGGGAATTAAAAACAGGAACCTGGACTCTTCTACCATAAGCTATATGAAATGAACAATTATTAAAATCAATTAAGAACTTTCGTCAAGTTTTATAAATTGATAAACAAGCCAACTTAAATGTTAAAAATGGACTCTTATCTGACTTTTGTAAGTTTTTAAATCAAATTAATAATGTTTAATTTTATATGTTTTCCGATTGATAAAAATCATTTCCATTTTTTTTTTCTCTTATTGTATAAATTATTTGTTGTTTAAATTTTAAATGATGAAATTTAGGTTGGGTATAGACGTTGCATAGATTCTTTAGCGGTTGATTATGTTGTGGTTTTCACATTCGGTTAGAATATATGGGTCAACAATATCACTGCGGCATCTTACGATGAATGCTAATGGGATTTGTATATTCCCTATGCAAGTGACGCTTATCGATGACTTTGTATTTTGATCGGTTGTGTTTAATTTGGGATGTTTTTGGCCATGGAATCTGTGCAGCTGATCTGTACTCAACATTTTAAAACAAATTTTATAAAATTCATTTGTGCGAACGTATCTAAATGTTAAATTTAAGTCGGGCGTGAATGGCTATATAGTTTTGTAAAGTTATATTAAGGGAGGGTAATCTTAGGTTATTCGTTTCGTAGTTGAATTGGCTCAATGGATTGGATATATTTGTGTAATTAGTAGATGTAGTATGAGATCCGCTTCAGGCAGGATTGCATATATACGCCACACACCTTCTGTTTGCCTATGGATGGGTTTGTAAGTCGGCAGAAGACCGCAGTCCATTCCTATGGAGTTTTTTGTTTATTGTTCTACTTGCCAACAGATGTCACATTCCTGTTGGTGGAGAGTCAATGTCTTCTCTATTTCTACTTATTGTTCAGATGTACATTCCTGACAGTATAGTATTTTGTGTTGTCGTATCATGCTACATTGAATACATGAATGTATCAGATGGATTGGCGCCAGTTTGGTTGCGAAATTTGTTGCCTAAGGTTAAATCAGGGAAGAATATTTTCTTTTCAAATGCAGATCTATGTAGTCTATTCATACTTGACTATCTAAATAAAATATTAAACTCATTGAAACTTAGTTAAATGTAAAATTAAAAGATTAATAGAAAAATCTAAAATGTTGAATTTATTCCTCAAAATTTAAATGTTATTTTATATGTGCGTAAATAAATATTTTTATGTGTTAATTTCTGGCAGTAGCTTTTATTTATTGATACTTAAGATATAAATTAAGATATAGATTTTTCTCTCTGCGTCTCCGCTGAGCTAGTGACTTGGGCTAATGATCAGAATATTTGAATAAAGTGGAATCTTAACAGCGCGTATCTGCCTACTCTATAAATTTTTCTAGGTTTAAATGCCTAGATGGTGCCCCGTAGAGCAGATATGTTTTTGCGGTTAGATTCGATCTCCACTTCCATTTCGATCGTTATAGACTATTAATTAAAAATTTCTTACTTCTATTTAACAAAATTGGCAGTCGTCTGGTTTGTTAAATTACAAATTGATTATCAAACCACTGCAAGAAAGAATATATTTACATTATGAATTAAAAGCATCAATTATGCATAAAATGGCAAGGCGTAGATCTTTTTATTTTGCAATTGAGAAATTGTTTTGTTATGAAAATTATAAATCACACAATATTGCAAACCAATTGAAGTTGTGTATAATAATAAACAAATTTTCTACAGTTTATAACAAATTAAATATATATATATAACAATTTAAAAAAGCAAGAACTTAATGATAAAAAATGGATATCTATTCAAATACTCAAACTAACTTTATTAAAAATATAGAAAGAAAATTATATAATGTTTAAATTTATATTATACTTAAAACAAGCAAAACTCTCTATACGTATAGCCACTCAGTGCAAGCCAGAGTAATCAATAGATGCCAGAAGGCATAAAATCCCCAACTAGTGCCTACTCATCTAATATCCCCAGATTAGTTTCTGGCTTGTGGCCTTTGTCAGTGAGGAGCCTTAGATCTGATAGCACTGCACCTAGTTTCTGGCTTGTGGCCTTCGTCAGTGTGGAGCCTTGGATCTGAGAGCATCCAAGGCTCCTCACTGATGAAGGCCACAAGCCAGAAACTAGTCTGGGGATATTGGATGAGTAGGCACTAGATGGATATTTTGTGCACAGACTTTCTGGCATCCATTGATTACTCTGGCTTGCACACTGAGTGATAATATTTATAGAGAGTTTTGCCTGTTTTCATAACAGTTAAGAGCAAGAATAAGAAATGGTGATTGTGTGATGTATATTATACTTAATATTACTAGGTGGATGAATAATTCAAAAATATAACACTTTTAAAACAAAATAGTGATATTGTATATCAAATTTCATGTAAATTCAAAGCTTCAAGCATCATTAAATTGAGGTGTAATAATAAAAATATTTAAAGAACATCAACTTTTATATATATAAAGTAAGAAAAACAAGGATTTAATAACAGCATCTATTTTTTTTGATTATAAAAAAAACATGATCTTACTTTCAATTTTGGCTTGGAAGATACTAGAATTACTCATGAAAAAAAAAAAAAAACGTAATAAAAGAAAAATCAAGGAAGCAATTTTTATAAATAGAAATAAAAAATCTATAATTGAGAAAGTGTGAGTGTTAAAATTAATGAGTCTTTGTATCTCATATGAAGATATTTATTTCCATCAAATTTTAAAAATTTCAGTGGAAAATGTTATGAAAATAATTGAAAGGATGTTTTATAATAGTTATTTTCAAGGTTTATTAATGCCCTTAATATTTTATCATTTTTAAATATATATATATAGTAGACTAAACCTGTGTCATTATTATTAGATTATGAAAACTCTATAGCAGAGTTTTAGTCACCTAATATATTTTACATTCATTATATCAGCACATACTCTTAGATTTGTTATAATGTTGCTAACTATGATTAGTTGTTAACATTTAGATTAGTTAATTAGATATTAAAGTATAAACTTTGTTTCAGTGTCTTTATATATAAATATAAAAATATTGCAACAGAATTAAACATGTTAAATGAAATTAAGTTGGAGTATACTTTCAATGCATAAATGTCGTAATTATGATTATTCTGTTGAAAGTCTGAGATTCATTTTTTGCTAATTTGTATACTTTTAGGTCTGTGGTTCATTACATATTCATTTTTTCTGATAAACCATACCTCTTTTCCTTATATTTTCTATTGTTTCTCTTTTCACATATTTCAAAGATCTAAAAGTATAAACTATGATTATAATGTACACACATTAAAAGGATACTCGATCTCCTTAATTTCATTAACATCTTTAATCTCTGTTATAGTCTTTCTATATTATCATTAATAATGACTGAGAACCTAGATATTATATATATATATATTAGTGTGTGTGAACAAAGCAATTTGAAAATGGATAGATTATTAATTTTCAAAATGAGTTACTTAATGGACATTTTGAGGCTTACAATTTTTATTATTTTCATTTGATTATTAAAACCATGTGGTTAAGTTTAATATTTGAAAAAAAAAACAATTATAATACTTTTGCTTCTATATCTAAATTTTATATCTGATCTAAGAATAATGTGATAATCTTTATCCTAATCAATGATTAGTCATAATAATTAATATATTTATCTAAAGTGGATAATATCAAATGCATGAGTGAAGGTATGACACAAATTACATTGTAGTAATTTGATTAAATATTTCTGATGTTTCCTCAGCTTCTGGCCTAGTCGTGCACATATCTGTGTGGAAAATTCTCGTTTATTTCTGAAAGAGTGAAGAGGATTAACACATAGGAGCTAAAACAATGATCAAAATGAAATTCGCTTATGGGAATAAAAAATAAGTACTCAGGAATATCTGAAAATTTAAATGTTATAAATCAAAGTCTTATTGACAAATTTGTGTTTTAAAAAAAATTATGTATATGTAAATAAAATGAATAAAACAGAAAATAAGCTAGTAGCTTCCTTTTTATTTAAAAACAGTATATTTGTTATATAATTAATGTGCGGTGAATAATGCAACAGGAATTTAATAGATTCAAGTTCTAGACTACAGTTAGAAACATTTCAGGTGCCTGACAAGTATTTAATTAAACTTATAATTTTTGGCCTGTGACCAAAATAGTAACTCATCTAGAATTACCTGAATGAATATCAAGTTATCAAAATCTGGTAGATGAAGAACCTAAAACCATGGGTGAATATTGGTCACTCCTCCAAATTTTGGGGAAAACATCTTTAGTCTGCAGTAGGCTGTTTATGACAATTTTTTATGTATATATAACAATAAGTGAGTGCATGTATGTAAGAAAGTAACAATGACTGCTAAAACATTCAAGTTCTAAATTAAACAAGATTTGCTTAGTTTCTTCATAGCAAACTCTTTATTTACCTTAGAATGATACAAATTCTTCATCTCATGGGAGACACCACAAACTGGATGGCGTTTAGAGTGATCTACTTTTATTGCAATCTAGCAGTAAATACTTCAAATTAGCACTATATCGATGGAGAATTCAATTTTCTCAAAGTCATGGTACTTGTTTATATTTTATTTGTGAAACAGAAACAATTGTTGAGATTTTTTTTTTGTTTTTATATACATATTTTTTCAATTACTTAAAAGGTTTTATTTAATAAATATAAAATATATATTTTAAATATTTATATGATGTTTTTAGAGGATTTAAATTTATGTCAGTGGCAAAGAAAAAATATCTAATTGTTGCCAATGAAAAAAAATCTTTTTTTTTAAATTTTCTTTAAATAAATTTCTGACTTTCATATTTTTTCCTTCTTTTGGTTTTATTAAAAATTAATTTTAGTAATAAATTTGTTAAATAATAGTTGTATTTGGTCAAAAATATTAATCAAACTGATGACCATATATATATGTAAATTTTAGCTATTTAATTACGAAATTTGGCTATAGACTATTGCTTCTTGTGAACTTTTAGATGCTTCAAATCTCCATTTCCCTTGATGAATAGAAGTTTCTATTAAATGCATGTTTAAATGAGATATATTAATATGGAAAATGAGTTTACTGCAACTATCAAATTTTGATTGGTTACAAGAATTCTCAGGTGTGTTAGTCAATTTAACATATATACATCTGATTTTAACTTATTTGTTTTAATCTGTTCTGTTCATGATTTTGCAATGTATTTGTCTCATCCATTTATCTCATATGTGGTCTCTTTCTATATCTTTCATAATCTGTTGGAATTTACTACAAGATATCAATTGGCTATTCATTGCCATTTTTTTCTAAAAGCATGTCTAGCTCAGCCCCATTTTAACTAGTTAATATTTCCAACGAGGCCTGATTGTTTTCTCTAGTATGTATTATATAAAAGAAATAAATAGAAGGAAAATATATGAAACAAATTATATAAAATATAATATAAATACATGTATGAACATTTACAAAAAGTCAATTGATTTAACGAATGATTGGGTAATGGATAAAGAATGGAAAGTAATATAAAGGGAGATATATAAATAAATTGATAGAAATAATGAATTATAGGAAATGTCGGTAGGTGTCGCTATGTACGTAATATATGTGTTGGTATTAGTAAGAGATATTGAAAAGGGTAAAAAGTTTAGTATTATCGAAAAAGGCTTTTATATATAATTATTATGTGATGTATTTATAAGTTGTTGTTATAATATAATAAAGATTTATATTATATTTTATTGATTATAAGATAAACAACATAAAGGAGTTTATTCCTTGGAATTAAGTAATCTTTTTTTAATACTAGCATACTTATCTTCTTATTTTATTATGAAGATTGTGTTCTCTATATTATTTGTTTATTAATTATATGAATTTTAGTTCATATGTAACAGCTTAAAAAAGAAGACATTAATTAAAAATATTCTTTTTCAAGCATATAGACATATATAATGTGCCTCAATGAAAAACAACTGATTCCTTGTCCAAGCTTCATGCTCATCTCTGAATAAATTCCTGTGTTACACAGTGCCATAGTTGACCTACTGACCACAAATGTTTTAAGACACTGGAATATAAAAATTATGAGTTATAATATGAAATATGACAGTTGTTTTGTGCCTTTAAGCTGGAAGAAACTGCTAATAAAATATTTGAAATGATTTAAATTGAGCATGTAATGAAACCATGAGATGCAAAATTGTTTTAAGTGATTTTCAAGAGTACTAAAGATGATTCTTGATGAAGCATTCTTCAAATTGACTTGTGAGGTTCATTCAACAACTCATCAGCCTTCGTAAAACCAATCTCCATTATATTGTAAAAGATTTGAAGAAGCAGAAAATGTGTGTTGACAGAATACCAAAAAGATACCAGAATAGAATACTGCAAAGACATAGAAAGAACTGCAACTGTGAATCTGGAATTTTTATCAAATATTGTACCAAGTGATTAGACATGCTATTTTAAATGAGCCATTAGCCGAGTGCCAGAATGCAGAATACTTATTGCCAGAAGAAAGTTAAAAAATATTGTAGGTGCAAATGAATCAAATAAAACTTTACTCATTATTTTTTAATTCTAAAGTCTCATTATTGATTGTAAATATATTTGTGAAGATCATCCAATAAATACTATTGTTTTGAACTATTTGTGTGCTTTGATTTCACATGGGCAAATTAAGTACCACAAGCAAGGCTTTTGGCCACTGCTGCATGAAAAGACACTGGCCCACAGTGCCAAGTGCCAAGATTGTCCTCAAGTTTTTTTTTACCAATAAAGTAATTCTTGTTCTGGAACATCCATTTTATTCTCCTGATTTACTGCACAACACACACATTTCTTCAAAATTTAAAGATGGTCATACTTCATGGTTCAAGTCAGGACATCTATGAGTTTTCAACAACGTTTCGGCCGATTCTAGGATTCTGGGAAAATTTCAAAAAGTTTAAAAATCATTTCCAATAATGTATTGAGTCGCAATGAAAATATTTTTAAAAAATCGATAATAAAAACATTTAGACCTAAATAATGTCTTATGCTTTATTTCATAGCAGTCACCTTACTGGGACACAGTGTGTATTTATTTTTAATGTTATTCTTATTTCTACGAAAGGTTTTTTTAAACAAGTATAATTCTATGATGAATTTTACAGATTAAAGCTCCCGTATGCATTAATGATTTTGCCAATCTTTATTACTTTGTTTTTATTTGAAAAGCTGTTGAACATTAATTTGCTTTTATTTAGCATTTTTCTTTAATTCTATTTCCTTGCTTTTGTCTGGTAGATTTTATATTTCCTGTAACATTTCTACCAATATATATATGGGCGGAATAGTTAAATGTTAATGCGCTTCAAAAAGTTTTTCTTTGATATATATTTTTTTAAAATTAAAAAATAAAGCCATTATTTATATTAATTTAAAAAACTGCGGCAAGAAAACTTCTTTTAATAAAAATATGATTATGAATGAAAATAATAATCAACGTATTAAAATGTCATATAGTTCTTTAGATAGACTGTTATTTCAAAGCTAATTTCTAATTAGTGTCTAATAATATAAAAAATAATAATAAATTTCAGAAACTAAATTAATATATAACAAAAAACGAAAGTAATGAAACATATATTAAAAGTGAGCGAAATTTTTTGTTTGTATTACAAAAAAAAAAAAGTTTTATTTAAAAAAAAAAACGGCAAACTCAATTACAATAATATTGAAACACTTCTTTTGTGTAAAAT
Organism: Epiperipatus broadwayi; assembly: GCA_028023455.1. NCBI lineage: Eukaryota > Metazoa > Onychophora > Udeonychophora > Euonychophora > Peripatidae > Epiperipatus > Epiperipatus broadwayi. The sequence goes on along the minus strand of JAQFVV010006518.1, from coordinate 436,233 downwards.
TTTAAAATATGTCTTCAGTAAACTATAATTTTAAAAAACTAGCGCACCCTTTGATTCATTCTTGACACGTACGTCCTAAAATCAAAGTCCTACACGCACACAATATAAAATTATTAAATAATACTGATATTTACTGCAGTTCATTTTAAGATAGTAATAAAAGTATTAAGATTAATTTTGGGGTAAATTTGTAAAAGACCTAGAAAGAGACCATGTGTGAAATAAATGATTGAAATAAGTAAGTTTATCGGAGTAATATAGAAAAGTTATAGGAAACTCGATTAATCTTGGAGAGACCTTTATTCTGCAGGGATGGCGTGTCTAATTTAATATTACTTCAAAAATAATAAAAAATACATTAATATTTTTTTAAATCAATACTAAAAAATATAAAGCATACCAATTTAAAACGGAACAATAGGATTAGTTTATTTGGTTTAAGCACAACTTTATTCTTACTATATAGAGAGAGATTATATAAAAAGAAAATTATATGAAGAAAAGATTATCAACTTTTTATATTTTTATCAGTGTGTTTTCCCTCACGTCTTCACTATATCACAACTATCTATCAATGCAACCCCTAAAACATTTTATCCCACTTTGCTAGAATTTTGTATACAATCTTTCCTTATAAGATATTGTAAACATATCAAAACAAAAGTTAGCCTCAAAACACTGTAAACGTAAACTAACGAAAGAGATATTCAAGCTAAAGGTAAAGCAACAAGACTTTAAAAAGATAGAATTTGTTTGTTTTTCTAACAGTGTTTCTAATAGAAACCGCAGTACTGTATATCTTTATATGTATCTGAATTAAAGTTAACCTTGTTGGATACGACACTTTCAAAATGTAGAAAACTACCAGTTTATTATTAGAAAACTACCAGTTTATTATTATACCATAGTTCATTGTTTATCTTTAAAGCATTACATTTTTATTGTTAGAATACAGTGTTTCACAACCTTTTTTGGCTTGCGTACCACTTGGTAGTACATCACACTAAATTGTACCACTGCATAAAAATGATTGTATTTCGTGAAATTTGTTATTGCGGGTGTGTTATTTTATTTGCATTATAAATATTATAGGGTGACCATGTATGTATTCACATCTCATAATGAGACAAATTACATTGAAACAGCCTAAACGTCATGCCAGATTATAAACTCACTGAAATTATAAACGCACTGTAGCATATTATTTATATGTATGTGTTTGTTCAAACTTTCATATTTTTTTCCAAAATAATTTATTAAAGATTACATTATTGCATTAAAGGTTATTTGGTACATCTTTTGTTCAAAGTGTTTTCTCATTCCTTCATTTGGTTTTCCCGAATTTGAGTCTGTTTTCTCTTTTTCGGAGCATCTTGCTATTGGTTGGGCCATGGAGAGGATAAATTCAGCATGTCCCAAGTCATGGTAAAAATAACCTCAGGGGTTATCAGGCTATCTCTTGTTCTTGTTTTCTTTATATTGTTCAGCATGAAGTTAATAGGATTAAAATTTTGATGATTAAATATTAGCTTACATCTAGTAATCCACAATAGATGATCAAGAATTAATGAGAGTCTAATTTCTGGGTATGATCCTTTTCTGATACATTCTTTCAAATTAAATAATTTAGATTGATTTGCCTTGATCCGACTCATTATTTATCTACTATTTTGTCATATTTCGTTTACTAACTAATAAATGGTTTTAATAAAAACACAAAATTATAAAAAACCAATTAGTATATTTTCTTATCATAATCAAATATTTTTATAAAATAAATTTAATGAGATCTTTGTGCTTGTTTCGAACAACATAATTTTTTGAAATTTGGTTCAAAAGATGCGAGGTATACCCTTAAGTCTACAGCTGCATTCAATCTGTTTCGATACTTATTTTTTTTTAAAATATATGAAGAAAAAGCTCTTCCATTAATTCCGTATTAGTAAATGGTAATAATAATTTAAGAGCTTTCTCAGAAAGTTGTTCATATTCTTTAATGTTTAACCAAAAATTAATTAGATTGTGTCGTTTGAATTCTACTTGTAAAGTTCTGTCACATGATAATTCTATTAAATTTTCTTTATCCTTTATTGATAATGATGTAGCTTTTTCTCAATTTTCTGCATAGAAGGGGTTTGAAATCCAATTATCATTTGTGTTTTCGGGTTTTGGAAAATATTTCATGAAAGACGTTTTTAATCCTGTTAAATGTGCTATTATATTTTCTCATATATCTTGAGACAGACTAACCTTATTTTCAAACAAAAAAATATGTAGAGTTTCGAATACTTTCAGTGGATTGTTTTCAATACTTATATATATTACTGTTTCCAAAAAATCTAATTTCTTAATCATACTTTCAATTTTGTCATTAACATTAAAGATCGTTATCGACTGTACATATAAACAACTTTACTGTATGATATTATTAATTAAAATAATTTTTATGAATTATAGGAAAAAACGTTTCTATATTTTTATGATTTTTTTTTATGTCTGCCATTATTGATTATTTTTCGTGTACCACCAACCAGCAACTCGCGTACCACAGGTTGTGAAACACTGTGTTAGATAAATGAATATTAAGCTAATTACATACTTTTTAATGTTGAATCAGACCTGAGACATTTTGGGTCTTCAAAATCACTTAAAGCCTTTATAGACAAATCTAAAAAATTTTTTATCTAAAAATCATAAAGTCTTAATTATTTTTTGTATTTAAAGTAGTCAAGTTTTGATGTCTTTTTTTTCCTTGGGTCACAAAATTGGTCACGTGACATGGACATTAACTAATGGTTACAATTAATATCATATACCTGTATAAATATTTAAATATCTTCATTTCATATGATTTTTTGAATTAAACAGTAACCTTCTTAGTACCTTCCTAAATATGTCTTTATCTGGCAAAATTCAAATTAGTTGACATTTAGCTCATGTAATTTAAATTTTATATCTCCCCCCCCCCCCGACTTCAGTTTTAGTGGTATTTCAAATATGCTGTTTAGTAAACTTAAATTTTTTTGCAACAAAAATTGCTACTTTTTTTCATCATTTTTTTCTTTTTGTGATATTATGACTACATATTTTTTAAAAATTTATATAAATAATTTAATACTTATTGTAAATAATGCTTATAAAAAAAATCAAATTTGAAATGATATATAACAAATATATATCTTAGCATTATGAGATATTTTTACAGTGGTAATGTTATAAAACCACTTCTACAATTAGTGAAATTAGTTAACAAAAAACAGGATGAATAATCCACAGTTTATTTTTAATCTTTTACTTTGTGATACCTAATGTACAATCTACCCAATTCATGGAAATTACATAGTATTTACTGTAGAGTGAAAGAAAAACTAATAGATAAAAATAAAAATATCCACACTTATTATTGAATTTATAGTTAGAAGAGTAAAAATGAAAAAAATAATATCAATTATTCACCGGAAAGATGCACAATGACAAATAAAATACACGCATAAATGAAATTCTATAAGAAATGTCTGTATTTTTTAATTTATAATGATCGCATTTATTTTTTTAATTCTTTTTCTCACCAAAACACCATATTATCAACACAAGACTACTTTATTGGCATTCAACAAAAACAATGTTGATTGCATGTAACAGTACAGCGCATGTGTAAAGTGTTGATTGGCTTCCGTTTAGAATTGCAGTTTGAAACTTCTCTAATAAATCTCTTAGTTCATTACAATAATAATGAATAGTAAATAAAAATTATTAAAAAAATAAAAAATTTAAACATTTTTTAAAGTTAATTATTTGAAATATATTCATAAATTGTACATATTTTCAAAATTCTAAATATTCTAATCTAAATAACAAAATAATCTATAAATATACGAACCTAAGGATATTAATTTTTGGAGTAAATATGTTGATTTACTTGTGTGCATATATGTATATACATACATATAAAAAATTGCATTAGTATTAAAAAAATTTAATGTAAATGATAAGACATATAATTATAAAGTAATTTTACATCAAATGATGTTTTAATATAATGTAAAAATGTAATATTTTAAGCTATACATACCTCAGTTCATCTATGCATTTATTTTAATAATTCTGATATATAATTAAAATATCTGTTCTTTTTTTTTTTCTATAATTAAAAAGAATTGTGAATATTTGAAAAAATTGTTGCAACCTAAAAACTAAATGTCACAGTGTTATGTGTGATATCTTGTTAGAATGTTCTGAAATTATTTATAAGAAGTATAACACATAGCATTCATAATGTATACAGTTTTTTTAAGAGACTTTCACAAGGTCTATATGATGTTCTAGTAGCATTTTTCTTTCAATATCACTACATTTACACCATCTAGTGGAAGTTTTAGTAATCAATAGATGCCATTTGATAGTGCTTAATAAATTCCTTATTTAGTGCTGTCTTATCCAATATCCTCATATTAGTTTCTAGCTTATGGCCTTAATCATTGAGGAGCTTTTGAATATTTGGACAGGGTCTTGATCCTTTTGAAATAAGTGCATCATTTCTCTCCCATATTTTTTACTTTGTTATACATCAAGATATCAGCCCAAACTAAAAACTCTGTAATTTTTTTAAAGTAGCCAATTCGCTTGCATAATTATATAGATATGAATCCAGCTCAGTTTCCATATACTATGATGCCTCAATTTTTTAGACAGAATTGGGATGATGTTTTGAAAGTCATGTAATGTCTTACTGGTTTATCCAGTTGAAGAAACACTGCAGAAAGAAAGATTGGCCGTTTGCTATTAATATTTTTAAAAAATCAAAAAAATATACTTTGCAATAAAAATATTTTTTACCAACATGTCAATTATATGACAAAAAATACATCATTGACAAATAAATTGTATGCAGAAATGAACATCCTAAGAACTGTTTGCATTTATGAATTACTTTATGATGTCCATAAGTTTTCTTTAATAAAGGTATATTAAATAAAATAAAGTTCATACACAAAATATATATAAAATAAAAGTAACATTTTATAAAAGCAGACATCATAAATTGATAAATAAATATCAACAAATAAATACAAGAACTTTTATTTCTAGCTAACATTTAATTTGTTAACGATTAATTTTTACCTTTTTTTTTGCTAAATAATTGATGTTTTGATAAATAGATTATTGTTATTGTAAAATATATTATTTTTATTTATTTTTTTATTTAATGTAATTTTGTTATTGTGAATTTAATTTTAAAAAATCATAGGGTTTATTACTCAGGAGTTCATAAAAAGATTGACTGCCAGAATCAATCCTTGGATCTCATGATCCCAAGTTGTCACTCTACTTATTATCCAGTGGACAGAGTGTAAATTTAGTTATAAATGAGGATATTTTACTTATGTCTCCTTTTATTCAATGATAAGTATACATAGAATGAAGTTCCATCAAGTTGATAGATTGCACACTATATTAGTCTTTTATTTTTTTTCATATGCCTATATCGAAACATATGGTGGAGCTATGGTATATGCTATATTTTATTTCAAGCTCCCTCACATTTATCATATATCATGTGTAAATGGGCAGTACAATTGTTATACTGTATATTTACATGTATAATAGATGCTTTTTATTGTATAGTAAGCACATATAAATTAAGATTATAATATAAACAAAATTTTTAAAAAATCATAGTATAATTATTAATAATAAATCGAGAAAACACACTGTCGTATATACTTATAGTACTCTTATTGCATTCTAATTTATCAATATTTGTAAGCAGACTTCTTATGAAGCATTTTAATAAACTTGCAAATACAATTTTATTTTTCATTTATTAATGCGTTTTTATTCAGTCTGATAAAGGGAAAATTCCTCTTTCACTTTGACTTCCAACTGAAAATATTGTAAATAAATCAACATTGATTTACATGTTGAAATTAGTAATGTTTAATTTAAAATAATATATGAAATGTTAAGCTGGATTGATTACTTTGTGAACTATAAACACTGCTAATAATAAGTTTCAACCTTTTCAGATATCAATCTTGATTTATTTACAATATATTGTAATGAGCACAGACGTTCGTTACATTGGTTTTTTTATTTATTTATTAAACATGAAAGTAAATTAAAAAGTTCGCATTTAAAAATTTTCTTTAAGAATTAAAAATTGAAATTAAATATCATCTTAAACTTGTATATATTAAATCGCACAGATAATGAAAAATTATTAAAATAAAACGTTATTAAAGAAAAAGTATTTTAAAACTAAATTTTAAAAAGATTTGGAAATAAAATTATATCTTTAAATTTATCTTTAAATATATCTTTGATTTGGAAAACAGGTTAATTAATCAGAAATGGAAATGATAAATTTAATTAGTCAAATGTAAACCAGCCTTGGGCATTTAAATGTAAAAACATCGGTCAGATAGGAAAACAATAGAAACTTTTAGCAAATGAAATAAATCCATTGGGAAATCGGACCTCAACGAAAAGGATCATCACATCGATGACATAATGTTAAGTCAATCTTTCAAAGTAATATAAAAGGACAAGTTTGGAAATTATTAGTGAGTGATTATGATTATTATGATGTGACAGATAGGTGTTAGTGCGGAGGTGCGGGAGAAGGGATTGAAGAGACGCACGATTCAATCCCTTCAGTTTTGCCAAAGAAAGAAAGAGAAATGAACTATCGTTTTCTACATTGAGGACCAACTAAACTAAAAAACCTCCAAATGAATAAATAAAACAACGGCTAAATGGATACCAATCTTTTGAGGACGGCGTGGGAATTCACGTTCATGGCAAGCAATGGATAAAGATGAACTGTTGTAAACCGTAAGAACTTTATAAATAATGAACATTAAATTAAAACTTTCCATATTTAAATGATTGCTATATTATGCTATCTGACCAAGGTTATTTATTAATTAGTTATAATTTTATTTAATGTATTTATTTTGTAAAATCATTTCCATTTATTTATTTTTAGTTCTTTAAGTTTTATCATGATTTCTGTTTTCCGTTAAGTTAAATTATATAAATGTTAAACTTAAGTCGGGCATGAATGGCTGTATAGATTTGTAAAGTTATATTAGGGGAGGGTAATCTTAGGTTATTTGTTTCATTGTTAAATTGGGTCAATGGATTGGATATATTGATGTAGTTAGTAGATGTAGTCGGAGATTCGCTACTGGCAGAATCGTTTATATATACGCCGCATTCACCCATTTGCCTATGAAAGGAATTATAAGATGGAGAACGCAGTTCCTTTCTATGGAGTTTTTTTTTATTGTTCTTCTCATTAGATAGATGTAATATTCCTATCTGATGAGAGTCAATGTCTTCTCTTAATCTTTTTGGTGCTGCTGTATTCCGTATTACATTGAATACATCGATATATCAGATGAATTGATGCCAGTTTGACTGCGAATTTTAGCCTAAGGTGAAATAGGGATAGAATATTTTATTTTCAAATGCAAATCTATGTAGTCTATTCATACTCGACCCTAAATAAAAATGCATTAAATTTAAGTTGTTTATAGACGCTTGCATGGATTGGTTAATGGTGAATTGTGTTTCGGGTTTTCATATTTGATCAAAATATATAGACATTCGATAAATAATGATACCTTACGGGGAGTATCTAAAATGTATTTATTCGGATGTCTTTTAAGTTATTGGTGACAATGCAAGTATCTTATGCTGAATACTAGAGGGTTTCTTATATTTCCCTATGCAATTGTCAGTAATCAATAATTTTGTGTTTTGATAGTTTATGTTTATTTTGAAATGTGTTTGACCGTTGAAATCTATGTAACCGATCTATAGCAACATATTAAAACAAGCTTTTATAATCCCATCTGTGCGAACTTAATTAAAATGTAAACTTATAATATAATAGAAATTAAAATGTAAATTAAAATCTAAGGTAAAGTTAAAAATAATGTTAAATGTTAAAATGTAAAACTAATACTAAAATAATTTTAAATCTTATATATATGTGCATAAATAAATGTTTGTATGTTAATTACTGGCAGTGGCTTATTTTATTCCTCTTATATATATATATATATTATTATATTATATTTTTAAATCTCTGCTATTCCACTGAGCTAGTGACATGGGCTAACGACCGGATGCAAAAAAAAAAATTTTTTTTTTTTGACTTACATATCTGCCTACTCTATAAATTTTTCTAGGTTCAAATGCCTAGATGGCACCCGTAGTGCAGATATGTTAAGTCTCCAATTTCACCAGATCGTTATAATATATTGTGCCAGTCAAAATTGTGTATTCATTCAACAAAACCAATAATCCAAGCAAAAGTACCTTGAATCCAACCATGCACAGGATACATATGTCAGGACAAGGATGAATCCTAACCTATTTGCCTAAATTATTGCCTCTCTGACTAATGGATAACGTTTGTGACGACACTAGCAGCGCTTGGTTTTATTCCGTCCCAGCTGGAGGTCATGGTTCACATAGAGACTCAAAATAATAAGAGGGTTTATATGAAAAATCAATGATTTAATGGATTCTAATGATTGCAGAATGGTACAAATATGGTTTGATCGATTACTAATGGTTTGAACCGTAATAATGATAATTCTTTATGGCAACATTATAAAGAAGTGAATTTACATCAAATAAATATTATAAACAAATAGAGTAATTAACCTTAGAGATTGGGAGTGATGACAAACTAAGCTTATTTAAATGACAATATTATAGGAATTTATTAAAGAATTTAGTACAAAATAAGTTAAGTCTTTGTTTATACAACTTGGTTATTTTATTTAATTCGTTTTGATGCGGCTTTGACAAACAATGTAAAAGTTTGTTAATTGGTCGGCCAAAAACCAATCAGCAATAAATGTTATTAGCCCTCTTTGACCAATTACAAATCTATTTTATATATATTACAAGATGTGAAAGATATGCATTTAAAATACTATTACATTTAAAATCATTTGTATATAATGAGTGTGGGAAGCAAAATAGTTCTTAAATAAATAATTGACAATTATACAGTCAGATTTAAATAATTACAAAATTTGTTTGGGAAGGACGTGCCACCATGGCAGAGAGCATTTCAGGTGTTAAATAAAGATATAAAATGATGAAGAAGGCAGTATGCTAGTATAGATTACAACAAAAATAAATGAGGTGACTTTGCTAAAGGAAATTCCTGATATGTACAGGTAGATAAGAGAAATGTTGACCCTCTAGCCAAAGCATGTCTCTGAATAATAATAAAATATTTTTGATGTGCTGGGCTTCCATACACATTTTAAATGGCACTGCCCAAAAAGATCCATTCGTATGAACTACGTCTACTTTGAGGGAGTGTGAAAGACCGGACTGGTCAAAGTTAAATTTCCGAAGATCCTGGTGAGTAAGTAGCAAAGCAAAATACTAATACTAAATGAATGATTGTAGCTATAAATACATAATGCCTTAGACATATATATAGATAATGTATCACTAGCAAAATTAATAAATGAATTCCTGATTAAAATAATCAGTTCCCTGATGTCGATAGAAAGTCCCCACAAACCTTAGTCCACTAATGAATGAATCATAAATATAAGATATAAATAAAGAAAAAAAAGAGTTAACTAAAATATAAATTGTTTACCACACTTCACAAATATTTCATTTATTAATAAGTTCTTAAATAATTTATAAAAGATTACAAAATAAAACTGTTTTTAATTAACATAGACGGGCATTAAATTACAAACTAATAAATTGTAAAGCATAATTTTAATATTTTCTGACAAATAAAATATATGTATGAAATATATAGATTGATAAAATTCTATGATAAATTTTACTTAATTGATTCACTAAAATTATTTATTCTTTCAGAAATAATTACAGGGCTGTTTTAAATTGGAGATAATAGTAAGATACTTTTAAAATAATTTCAATCATTCAAATAAATATATATATGAGGTACAAAACTAAATGAGCTTTCTATTAATTAATTTACGGAAGGAAGTCTTCTTGTAATGATTTTTAAATTAAAAAAAATAACAGAGGGAGGATTTAAAGTTAATAGCTCATTGAATTTTGTAGTTAGCCATTTCAGTAAGTCAAATAATCTAAACAAACCGACAAAATTTAATTTAATTTGCCGCATCAAAATAATGTAAAATTTTATAAGAATTGATATTTTAAATTGAATAAAATTAAAAGATGCATTTTAAACCAAGCCGTATAAACATCACACAGATATATAAAATATAAATTAGTATTGATTTGGAAAACAAGTAAAATGGAATCAATGGCTTGCTGCGAATTGGACGTTACCTCAGAATCAATCAGTTAATACAGGCAGTTAACACAGTCAGATCATTTCAGGCTTCCTCGACACAGACAGTCTCTGGCTAGATGTTTAAAGCACTGGAAAGGCATGGATGGGCTGGTGGAACAGATCTCTGAGAAGCAAACGACCGATCTTTTCACCCCATCATTTCTTTAGGCATGATATATATATAAAGATTAATCACTTCTCTTCAGTAAGACTCAATAATAATTCATCCCTAATCAAATTTTCCAATATTTATATGTTCTGGTCTTATCTAAAGGATTAAATCTACACTGACCTCCACCAATTGTAACTGCTCTCAGCAGTTCTGTGAGGTTGGTGTCACTTTGGAGGGAAAATCTCTAACTCTGCATGAACATGCCCCAAGGGTTGATTTGCTAATTAAAAAAAAACAACAACAACAAGCATATTAAGTTTATCAGTCATTGTACTAACAAAATCTATTTAAATATGGTTTAGATTAACAAAATGTAGATTTTATTCAGAAAAATTTGGTACAATGACTTTCAAACCTATTTGGTATAAACTTTTACAAAATATTTCTTAAAAATATTACATTGTTTAAATAATTGATTCTCAAGTGTACATTGATTAAAAGATAAATATAAAATGTTACCAACTGATTTATTAAAGAAAATGAACTTTAATAAAGAATTTGAAATATTTGTAACATTTTATAGATATCTAGGATTCAATTCAATTTGATAAAATAAACACAATATACATTTTTACAAATATAAAATAAATAAATATAAAAAGGTTAGTTTTAATTATAAAATAAGATTAATAAAATATAAAATATTATAATATTGATTAAAATATACTACCACCTATTATGAGATGGGTGTCAGTTAATAAAGATTGGGTTCAAACCCAGACTAGTGCTGATGACATTGGCACTAGGTGAAGCAGGAATATGTACTATATTTCCAGCTTCAATATGGTTAGAGGTGAGATGAAAGAGGAATTCTTCTTTTATTAGACTGAATAAATGGGCATTGATAAATGAAAAATAAAATTGTATTTGCAAATTTATTAAAATGATCCGTTATGAGTCTGCTCACAAATAATCCTGAGTAATGTATTAGAATGAAAATGTTCCATGATATGATTATAATCCTAAATGTTAAATATTTAAACAATATTAAAAGTTATTTATGCACTGTTGAACTTAGTAATATTTTGAATTTTTCACATTTATTTTAAAAAATAATAAAACTTACTTCTGATGCAATATGAGATCCTGAACCAGAAAGTGTTTGCAATTTGAATCAGTTAGCCATAGATTTAAGACTTTTTCCATTTTAACCAAAAAGTTATACTTTACATTAATTACAACTTTATCTACTTCAGGGCAACAATAGTGTGATTCTGTTTCTTTCTATGCATAATTTCTTTGACTGAAAATTCATTATTTTGAAATATGTTACCCATGTCAGAATAGTACTTACTTTTCCTTGCTAAATCAATGATTTTCATTTTCTCATTTAATAAAATTATGATTATTTTTTTTATTTATTACTCATTGTTCTGGATACAGAGTAAAACTTTTTGAAAGAAAAATGCTAAAAGAAATTCTGTACACATGCTTACAATTACTGCACTGAATTGTATTTAAATCATAATAAAAACATGTTTCAATGAGTTTGTGTTTGAGGTTTGAGAATGTAATATTTAGTGAGGGAAAAATGGCTGCCATGATACTGAGAATTGTACAATTTAGTAAGTTTGTAAATTTTAATGTTTTTGTTTGCATACATTTTTTAAAAATAGTATATAATTAAAGTCATGTACATTGATACAGCATAGTTTTCCAGTTTGACTATATCTTATAACATAAAGGATAAATTGAAGTTTTGGATTAATTCCAAATACCAGCATGATATGGTGAATTGAATTGAAGATGGTAAACAATGAAAAGTATCATTGATCATTTTCACATTACCATTTGATTATACTGTCATATTTTCTCCTTACTTCCATTTGTCTGCTAGCAAAGATTTTAGCATATGTACAATAAGATCATAAAGTTTGCCAATTATTGTGGCAAAGATATAAATGAATCTATTACACTTTCGTAGAAAAATATCTAAAAAAAAATTATTTTATGATCTATTTATCCTTATTTCCAATGATAATGACAAGTATTACTATCATCAGCAATATCATATTCAACTATTATTGAGCCTCTGTACGGTGAACATCTTTTCATGTCGAATCTATCTTCTTCAATCCATAGTTTCACTTGTTCATAACACACTAATAAATATTCTTATTCTACCCACATCATATGTGGTTTCTTTCTAGGTCTTTTATAATTTCTTGGAATTCAGTTTAAGTTTTCAATTTCCATCAATTATTATCTCTTCTATAACTATGTCCAGCCCAGTTCCACTTTAGATTTTTGATTCTTTCAATGATATAAGTAACACCTGTTGGTTCTCTCACTCATGTATTTCATTTACAGTCCCTTCTTGTTATTCGTAACATATATCTTTCCATATTTTATTAAGTAGTTTGAAGTCCTTGTATTGTCGTATTTTTAAGTGTAAGTAACAATTGCTAAAACATATCTATTAAAAATTTTATAGGCATATTTCTTTTTGGTATTTAGTTATTTCTACTAAAAGTATTCCATCCAAATTTAATTCTATGACTAATTTCATTCTCTATTCCACCTACATTAATTTTATCAAGGAATTTGTTTAAATTATCTTCTTCTAATTCATGATTGTTGAGCTTTGTTTTTTATTTCTGATAAAATATATTGAACATTGCTTTAGTCTTTTTAGCATTTATCTTAAATCTTACTCTTTTAGTTTCATTTGATAACTTTTGCAATATTTCCTGAAGTTTCAAGTGTAAATTTCAAAAACAATTATGTCATTTGCATAATTTAAATACATCTGGGTCTTTTATGCAGTAGATAGGTTCCTCAGGAAATGCACACAAAAGAAATCACACAATAATAGGCTTAACTTACCTTGAAAAATGGGGGATAGGTTCTGTAATTTTCAGAAATTGCATAAAAGCAAAGCAACAAGAAAAAATTACTTTAAAATTCGCATTAAAAAAAATAAGAAAATAAAATATGACTAATAAAAAAATTTAAATATTTGAAAAAAATTAATACAAGACAAACGTTTTTCACTTTTTTTATTAACTACAGTATTTAATTTTACATTTTTCCATACATATTTTAATCATTACTGCTATTTGACAATATGCATTCATTTGTGAACTGGTAAGAAATCAGACTCATGATGTGATCTACAACTAGCACCACTTTCAGTCTTATGCTGTGTTAATGGTTTTCTGTTTCTATATTAAAAAATGAGATTGCAATCAAAACAAAAATATTATACATTATCATTAGAAAGATTATTTTCAGTTTACAAAATCAATAAAATCTTTATTATTATTTATTTTAAAAATCTAAAAAGTTATTTATTTCTGCTATATCTAACAGAATACATTTTAAAAGTTTAAAATTTTTGAATATTTATTGCGATATTTTTATACTTAAGTATAAATCTATTATTATTATTTACTCATAGTATAAATAGGTTATTTACATAGAAGCTAAGATTCTAAATATAGCTTCAGGCCATATTCACATTAACTGCTAATATAACATTATATTTTTGAAAAAAAAAGTATTTCAAGTCAAAATAAATTATTAATAATTTAAATTTTTTGATATCTAATAAATATAGTGAAATATGAAAGATATTAAGAAGAAACATGAATCACATAACTTCAAAATCACATTAAAATAATCCGCATAAAACGAGACCCAGGTGTAATATCTTTTTTTACTTCCTTAGTTTACTATCCTAATCCTAACATTTTTGTAAACTTCCTGTTAAAAGTTTTGAGGATATGGAATCACTCAAGCATAGAATCTTCTCAATTTTAATCTTCTTAATATCACCATATAATATAATCACTGCTATTACATTTTGGTAAATATTATGCAAAGTGTAACAATATCTTGGGTCTATATCTTACCAATTCAATGCTTAATCATTGAGGAAATAATTATTGGATTAAATAATTTTATAATCTACAAGTCCAATGTATAATTGCAACTCATATTCATTAGTAACTTCTCTCAATACTTGGATATGATCTATTGTCCTAAAACTAGTTTTTAATTTAGCTTGTTCTTAGAAACCAAAGTTCATCTTAGACAAGTTGTAATTATCTTGATAAAGATGTTCTATAGGATTGATAAAAGATTGATAAGTTTGTAATTTCTAAAATCTTTTTTATTATCTTTTAATAATATCAATATTATTACTGCATTCTTTCAATCATTTGGTATTCTTTACCATTTAGACATTTGTTTTGTGGCTTTGCTTTTTTTATTTTTTCATCTACTTTTTTAAAAATATTAATAATACTTCAATTATTTTCTGGAGCTTTTTTCTTCATTATAGATTTGTGTGTCTCAGTTTTTTATTAAAATGATGGGCAATCCAAAAGATATAACAATTGTATGGGATATTTTGCTTTCTTGGTCTTTACTATATAATTCTTTGTAAAACTCTTCAATGCATTTCATAATATTATCTCTCTTGCTGCAAAACTAAGTTTGCTACAAATATCAAGATGTTTTATATGAGATTTTTTTTCGTTTTTAGTTTTTTTTTTTTGTTTATTCTCAATTATGTTTTTTTATATATTATTATTAACTCTTTTTTAATACCATTTTACAAAACCAAATTTTTTTATATTTTTTATATAAAAATATAAAAAATTTTATTCTGAAATTTGAATATAACTCATATGATCAAATTATTGATGGAATACATTTCCTTTTCTTAAATTTTCTTATATTATTATTATTATTATTATTATTATTATTATTATTATTATTATTATTATTATTATTATTATTATTATTATTATTATTATTATTATTATTATTATTATTATTATTATTATTATTATTATTATTATTATTATTATTATTATTATTATTATTATTATTATTATTATTATTATTATTATTATTATTATTATTTATTATTATTATTATTATTATTATTATTATTATTATTATTATTATTATTATTCCTTTTATTGGATCATTTTTATACATTTTCATATTCCTTCTTTTCTTTATATATCATCTTATCTTAATAGCAAATTTACTAGTAAATTCTTGGTGGGTTTACAAACTATTTTTGTTACTTTCTTAGTAGTGTATTAGATATCTTTCTATTGATTTCATGCAAATCGGAACTATATTCAAAATCTGTCAATATTTGAAAACTATTTCAAGTTTTCATTTAAATTCATTGGAATGGTTCTGACTATTAGGAATATTAAGAGTAAATACTGTTTTTCTTAATAATTTTGATCTGTCTTGTTTTGTACTAACATGTATCTTACATCTCTCTGATCGATTATCACTTCTCTGTGTTGAAGTTTTTAAGAACATTGCAATCTTGAAATATATGTTTTCTGTTTGTCAAAATATAATCCATTTCTGCTGTATCTTTATTTAATTGCTTCCATATTTCTGAGAAAGAATTCAACAAATACAGTTTTTCTTTTCTGTGAATCCACAAGCCTCTATCTTCTTTCATTTTTAAATCATAACCAATGATATCCATAGTATTTCCATTTTTTCAATTATTTTATAATTCTAGCATTAAAGTCTAACATGACAATTTTAAATTATTTTATCTGATCAAAAGCTTATTTATACATCCATATAAAAATTCTCTGCTTTTTCACTAAAATGAGAACTTTTTGAGTCATAAACCTGCTTTTGATCTCATCCATTGATTTGAATAAGTAACTTACCATTCTACCTGGGATACCATCAACTTCCAAAATGCTTTTTTTGTCATTTTTTGTGTTTAATGAATGCCACATTCATCATATCTCGAATATTTAAACCTTTGTAGTATCATATTTGTCCACATTTTAAATCAATTTTCTTTTTTCTTCTAATTTCACAATGTCCAAATGTTCCATTTAATATTAGACCATTCTTCCAATTCATAAAATCTTCATTCACTTGAGAGTTATTGGAAGTTATAGGTATCAAAATAAAATATTAATGTCAACTGGCTGCAGAAGGAGATCCTATCAGTCCTCTTTGATACCCTACAAAAACTGAGCAGAGCAAATTCCTAATGTCCATTGCATATGCTATCTTCCTTGCAATTATTTTTATACAATTGTTTATATAATAAACAAACATGGATTCGCTGCTCACCAACATGTATTAACCAGCATAATTGGTTTATTGGCTTTATTTACTTCTGAATTTAACTGTTATTATATCATCAAGTCCTCGTGCTTAATCATTATTAGCAATCTGTCGTCAATGCAATATTACAATTAAGTTGTGTTGTTTGATAATACTATTGGTTTGTTGAAGCATAAAATCTGTGGTGATGAAATTTACATATAAAAACCAGTTAGTAATGTTCTTTATGGTTTCATCATTATTACTTTCAACAATTATCAGTATACAGCAGGATAACTGTCTTTCTTGATTTAATCCAGTTTCTCTGATCCCTAGTCTTTGCTTCCCACATCAAACCAGAAAATGTTCTTATTTTCATAAGTGATATTTTTATAGATTGTTTATAATCTCATGAGATCCAGTTCTACTCAACTATCTATCTGTTATCATCTCTTTTAGAAACATGTCCTACCAGCTCCATTTCAAGTTATTCTTTCAATGATGTTAGTGATATCTGTTTGTTATCTCATACATATATTTTTTGAACTTCTTTGCTATTCCGAACATATATCTACTCATATTTTATGAACTAGTTGGAAGTCTTTGTATTTTTTTCTGTTATATGTCCAAGTCTCACGTCCATAAGTAAGAACTGACAAACACATCTATTAATACCTTTTTTTAAACACATTGGACAAACTTTATTTTATTTTTACATAATAAGAATATTTTTTATACATAATAAGAATAACTTGCAGGTTTAATGGAATAAAC
Organism: Epiperipatus broadwayi; assembly: GCA_028023455.1. NCBI lineage: Eukaryota > Metazoa > Onychophora > Udeonychophora > Euonychophora > Peripatidae > Epiperipatus > Epiperipatus broadwayi. Next base: position 418,915 of record JAQFVV010006518.1, on the reverse strand, counting down.
GAATGGTCAACTCAGAACTAAAGGTTCTCAAATTAATTTTTAGCATTACGTCACATTCTCCGAGCAATGAATTACATGAATAATAGAATAAAAAAGTATAATAATATAAGAATTATACCAAAAGCATAACAGCGTGAAAAATATATAAATACACATTAATATAATGATTTACATGGCTTTAATAATCGCTAATCTCATATATATATATTTATATTAAAGTCGAAAAATAATTTTTATTATAATGCGATTAAAACTGATGGGAAATACAATAAGCAATTCAATTGAGAAAAGAAAGATAATAACTCATCTTGCTTTGATTATAGAAATTTTTTCTCATCTAGAAAAAAAATTAACCAACTGATCTTCGGATCATTTGATGACATTTTTAGATTGAGGAAATTGAGAAGTATTAAAACGCTTCCCATACCCTTAGAGACGATAGCAAAATTTCTTTAATCACTTATTTTTAACGTTTGAGACAATCATTTTGCTACTGTGTTGCTCTTCACCCCAGATGTCTTCTCAAATTAACTTCTTTCGCGTTTTACAGTTCGAAAACACACCTACTCAAAATGATATATAAGATAAAATAAACTTTAAAAATTATTTAAATAAATGTCATAGTATATATAAATAAATGACTATTAGATGTGGCATTTTGAATTAGGTTATAAATATCTAATATAAATAACATAAATACATATTGTTTTATCAGACCTTCTCTCATATCAATTACCAGGGCTTCCCTCATCTCAAATTCCATCAGTATCGCAATCATCCACCAACAATTGAAATTTAGATAATTTTTATTCATTAGGAGAATGAGAGGTATTAATATTCGAATCCTAATATAATGCTTGAGTTGACAACTCAATACGTTTTTGTTACACCAGCGCCACACAAATAAACACTGGCTTCTATTCACCTTTAATATCTTGTGAAACGGTTAATGATCATCACACACAGAAATATTGTTTTTTTTATCGGTGCATTTCTTATCTCACCTCCATTATATTGCAACTATTTATCAGCACAGAAGTTCAGATCATCCCCCATCTTACTAAGCAGACTTTTAGTTTAATTAGATTAAAATTTCTCAGGTAGTTGTTGGCATTAAATCCATTCAGAAAATAATTATAAGTATCTGTTATTAGATAAATAATAAAATAAAAAATGAAACTGTAAACAATCTCATCAATTGGTAGCAATTACTTCAAGAAGTGATATTTTCCTCTGTAGACTAATGCTTAGAAATACTGTCTCTAAACCATTAAAACATCTCATATCTGCTATTTCTTTTCCTTTGGAAAATTATTAAAATACTAGCACAAATCTTCTGGCATCTATTGATTACCAAAGCTGGCACTAGATGGCACTATTATATGGAGAGTTGCTACTATTTTAAATATTGTCTCTAGATATAACTGTTCAGTGTCTAAGATTTATCTATATATGTATAATCTATTAATTTTATTTATATAAACTCTCTTTAGAAATTGATAGAAATATAGTATTTATATGTAAGAATATTTGATAATATATTAACTGATTTCTTGCAGAACATATGTTTCTGTCATTCATACCTGATGTCATCAGCTGCTCTAAATACTATTCTGGTATAAAGCTTCATTTAAAAAAAGCTTTATAAATAAATGGAAATTATTTCTTTTCAATTGTTATGCTTGTGGCTTTGCATTACCTTAAATTTGTCCAGTGCTCAGAAGTTGAGTTTTATTTTTCCAATGTCATTGCATATTATTAAACTCTTTTTAACTTTATATATATATGATAGTTTATTGTTGAGTTACAATATTATTAAAATGAGCAGCAATTAACTCTGCCATTGTAAATTTGAGTGCAAGCCAAATGAGATGGCATCTTTATTGATTTAATTTTATTCTTACTGAAGTTAATATCTGGTATGACAGTGAAGAGTGTTGTATTAAATGTAGTCTTTCAGATACTATTATTATAAAATTATTAGAAGGAGTCTTATTGCTTTATTTCATAGTGCAAAATGTAAATATTGATAAATACTTTCACCTATTTTAATATAAAAACCAATTACATATATACATTTCATGTAAATTGTACTTTTATAAAGCATGCTAAAGCCTTGAGCTTTCATAACCAGACTAGAATATCAATCATGGTTTTTTATATAGATTTTATGGTATGAATGTGTAAAGACAAAATTATAGTTAAACAATGATTCAAATTATAGTTAATTTTTTTTCTTATAGGTAAACAATAGTATAATTAAGTAGGAATGAGATATGCCTTTTAAAGTCACAAAGTTTAGACAAACATCCCTGTTATAATGCATAGATTGTGTTTGTGTTTTTATTCTTTTTCCTATCACAGTAAAAAAAATTCATGTTTTGTAACCAGTATATCTCAGCTAAATAAATAAAGGAAAGTGAGAAATTCAATCAATTGTATTATTTTGTATATTTTTATTTAATTACATTTTTAAAATGATAATTCATTACTTTATATATGCGTGTGTGTGATGGATTCATGAAAGAAATGTTACTTATAAACAATGAGGATTGCCAATTCCTCAACAAGTTTTGTGATAAATGCTTAACCAGAGAAAGCATTTAAAATATCTCTGTCAGGAATCCCTCCCAAACCCCTGACCATGGTTTTGTGCTTTGGCACTCCTCAGAGAGGTGCCAGGGTAGGTTCAGACACTAGATCTAAAAATACCAACCCAAAGCCAGTATTTTTAGATCTAGTGTCTGAACCTACCCTGGCACCTCTCTGAGGAATGCCAAAGCATGAAACCATGGTCAGCGGTTGGAGGGATTCCTGACAGAGATATTTTAAATGCTTTCTCTGGCTAAGCATTTATCACAAAGCTTGTTGAGGAATTGGCAATCCTCATTGTTTATAACTTCAAGCTTAAGAGAATAGGGTCATGTGATCTATGACTCTTATTTTGAAAAGTTACTTATGCTTCATATTATTTATAATATTCACATACATAAAATTGTTTTGCGATGGAGTGTTTGTGTGCATGACAGTCCATTTGTAATTCCACTCAATATATATTTAGTAGCATTAAAAATTGTGTATTATTACCATAGACATAGCTATGTATTAGCAGGTACTGTTGAGCTGTGACCAGTTATTGTGCTACCGTAAAGGGTTTTTAAAAAGTAAGTAGCTAGAACTTTGTGTAGAATCCTTATATAGGTCAAACTTTGTAATAGCTTCTTATATTCTATTAATTATTCAATGTATAATTCTGATTATTTAGAATTTTATTATATCATTACATTTTAGTTCTTGTGGCTGTGGTTTGATCACACCACACTTGTGTTATAAGGAAAGTCTATTTTGTCTAAGCTTAAGATGTTATTAGAATTAGCCAAAGTAGTAATAAGATTGAAATTTCTTAGAGTGTGTAAAGTTTTAAAATGACTGTTTAAGAAGGGTTTCTTGATTGAATTGTATATTATGTTGAAATAGTGATTATCTTGAGAATAATAAATCAACTTAATGGTGTAATGAAAAGGCTTGTATTAGTAATAATTATATCTGAATACATACTTCTCTGTATTATTATATATTTTTTATTTCTATTGTATTTTTTTTTTTTGATATTCATTTCAGTATGTTTCTACATATATTTTTTTTATAATAAACATACTATCAATAGTTAATTGCCTACTGTTTGTTGCTATTACCTGCCTACACAGTTGTTTCTTTAGATAAGAATCTCTATCTCTGATGATCTAGTGGTGCAATTAAATTTCCCTTTATGAACTTCATATTGATTATGTCAATATATATATATATTAATTCTAATATTTTCACGGATAAAAGATGTCATATTATTATTACTATTTGCGGGATATTCCGTGTAGTGAAAAAGCTAAATGCTGACATTTCAGTACAATATCAAGTACCTTCCTCAGAGCGTCCTCTTTCTCAAATCATAAGAATGCACATGAGATTTAAAACCGTTTTTATCGTTTTCTTTCTCCTCATAATTAAATTCTATTGGTTGAGAAGTTTTAAAATTTATTTTCTCTTCCAATAGCTTCTTCCAAATGTTGTTAATATTCTTTAATTCACACCTTTCATTTATGCTCTTGGGCCTTTTAAAAATCTCTATGGCTTCTCTTAGCAATCTCTGGTCATATTGTTCAATTTTTGCTAAAATATTTGTTTTTTCAAAATTGATATCATGATTTGTTAATTTTATATGAGAATAAATAGCTGATGAATTGGATTTTTCTCTCACTGCCAGAATGTGTTCTTCCTTTCTAATATTTATTCTACGATTAGTCTGTCCTATATATGTATGTGGACAGACCCTACATGGAATTTCATATACACCATGACACTCCAAAGCAATTTTATCTTTAAGAAGTGGAAATATTTCACTAATTTTTTTATAAGTAGTGTAAATTGTGTGAATATTATTATTTTTTTAAATGTTACCAATTCTATCAGTTACTCCTTTTATATATGGCAAAATTGTCTTAATTTTTGATGTATCAAAATCTTTTTTCTTTTGATATGTATAATCCCTATTAATAATGTTGTAATTAAAACCGTTATGAAGAAGCATATTATTAGTAGCAAAAAGGTCCCGGTGAAAATGGCTATCATCAGAAAGTCTCTTTGTTCTATCCAATAATGTCTTTGCTACTGAAAATAGTTGTGCAGGATGGTAATGAGAGGAAAAATGCAGATATCTCCCAGTGTGTGTTGGTTTTTTATATATACCATGGGATAAAGAACCATCTTCCCTTCTTTCAATCAAAACATCTAAAAAAGGTAATTGATTATTATTTTCCCTCTACATGGTAAATTTAATATTGTTATGAAAAGAGTTTAAAAAATTAAAAAAGTCATCAAGAGCATGCTTGCCATGAGGCCAAATAACAAAGGTATCATCAACATACCTCAGCCATATAGATGGTTTTTTAACTGCTAAAGTCAAAATTTTATTTTCCAAATCCTCCATAAAAATAGAAGCTAATGATGGAGAAATTGGGGAACCCATAGCTAGATCTGATGTTTGTTTATACATCTGCCCATCAAAAACAAAAAACGTATTCGATAAGCAGTGTTCAATCAAAACCACAGCAAAATTAGGCAACTGAATATTTTTTAAAACTTGAATCGCTTCATTTACAGGTACACTAGTAAAAAGTGAAACAATGTCAAAACTTACCAAAATATCATTCTTAGTCAATTTAATATCCCGGATAAGCTCAAGAAAATGATTAGCATCTTTAACATATGATGACATCGTTGATAAATGCGGCTGTAAAAAAGAAGTCAAAAAACGAGCTAGTGTCTGTGTAGGTGAACCAACTGCACTTACAATCGGTCTCAATGGAATATCTGGCTTGTGAATTTTTGGTAAACCATATAATTTTGGATAAAAAGAAGATTTTTCCCTGGGAGTAAGCTGTAACTTTGTTTCTAAATCTAGATCAGTAGAATAAATTAATGTTTTCGTTTTCTTTTCAAGATAAGTCATAGGATCTCTATAAATTTTTTTATAAATATTATCATTTAATAAATCATGTATTTTTTTAAAATAATCAGCCTTATTTAAAATTACTGTAGTATTACCCTTATCTGCCGGAAGAATAGTAATAGATTTGTCATTTTTTAATACAAACAAAGCTCTTCTTTCATTAATTGATAAATTAGTTTTAGGTGGTTTTGCTTTATTTAAAATATCGTATATTTTTCCCCTTACTATATCTACATCCCCGCAAGGTATTTTTGATAAACTACTTTCCACTCTGCAAATAATATCCTCAAAAGGTAATTTTGTTGGTGTTATTGCAAAATTAAAACCTTTATTTAAAACTTTTAGTTCAAAGTCTGATAATTTTCTATCAGATAAATTCTTTACAGTGTGCACACTTCCTCGTTCAGACAAAAACAAAGTTAATATTTCCTGTTTCTTTTTAAGTAGTTTGTTAAATTTATTCATTTGCCTTCGAAATTTAAAATCACTTTCTTTAGTCACTCTAAAATAAATGATCTTATCACAAATTGACCATAATGTTGGATGAAAAGTATTACTTAATAAAAGGCGGAGTTGTAACAATTTTTTATCTAAAAAGTCTAACTTTTTTCTTGTATTTCTAATAAAAGAAGATAAAATATCAAAACTTGCCTTATTCAAAACTGCGTCAATTTTCTTCGTATGCGTATGGAAGGAAATTTTACAACAGCTAGGATAAAGTCCATTTCTTTTACAGTTGAGTAAAAATTGAAGATCACAAACGGCTTTAATTTTCTTCACACACATTCTTTCAAAACACCTCCAACCAATAGAATTTTAATTATGAGGAGAAAGAAAACGATAAAAACGGTTTTAAATCTCACATGCATTCTTATGATTTGAGAAAGAGGACGCTCTGAGGAAGGTACTTGATATTGTACTGAAACGTCAGCATTTAGCTTTTTATAATATATATTGTGCCATTACAATTTAGTCACTAGCTAAATTTATAGTAATGTGCATGTAGAAAAGGTAAACCAAAATCATCATCACATTTTTATATAACCATAAAAGAAGCTGTAGGGCATCCAAGTTCAAACCCTACCATATCCAGTTTTAAAAGCTTTAGACAGAAAGAGAGTGGGTCAACAATTATATGCTTTACTTGTTTGTATGTTAATAAATCTCAAAAAGAGCAGCACACACATTTAATATTCAACATTTTAACTTTCTTTAAAACTAACTTATGCTTGATCAATTCTAATATCTTATTCTATACTTCTATTTTGCTTTTCTATAATTGTAATTGGGATTTAAAAGTTACAGATTTAATCAAATATTAGGGTTATAATTACTAAGCTAGCAATTATATTATTTAATGTTAGTTTATGAATGATTTGAAATGATGAAGTATGTGTGTACATTACATACAGAAATTTACATTTATTAAATATTGAAAGAAAAGGAAGGATTAAATCTGTCAAATTATTTTTTTGTACAATTTTATGTTAAAAGAGGAAATCTGTTGAATCAGATATCTATTTTTGTAGCAATTTTGTTTTTGTAAATGATTGTTTTTCACTTTGGGAGCTTATAATGGGTGGGAACTCTAATTTTGAAATTGTCTTATCTTAAGATCTAAAGAAGGAAGCTCAAAAATTTGAAATGTTACCTAGATGTAAAAAAAGAAAGGAAATAAGGATTAAGTCTATTTTTTTTTAAACAAAAGTGTCTGGAAAAAGGATTAAACTTTTCAGTTGAAAAATAATTTAGTTGAAAATAAATTAGAGATCTAATTAAAATGAATTTGTCCAAAAATAGCAAGTGACGCTATCTCTGATTGGTTAAGTTAGCTAAAAATTGGATATAAAAAGCTGTCTGGAATTATTATTATTATTGTGATTATGATTCAGATTATTAGACTATTAAATTGAATGTTGAAAATATAAGAAATGGCTGGCTAGAAAAATTATATGTATGTCCCATCTTTGCCGGACCATCTGGGGAAGCTGCACATCATATAGGAAAGAAAAGATGTCTTGTCTAAAATAAGATTCTACACCTTTCAACTGACCAGAGAAATAAGATGTTTTTAATAGAAGGAAGAAAGCATTCACCTGTATTCGATGAAAGATGAATTAATCTACCGATAAATATTAATCATCAAGTCCAATTAATTGTTCCAACAACTGATTTTAAACTCAAGAAAATTTATAAATGTGAAAACAACGGCTGTATTTCATCCACTAAAAGAATCATGCTTGACAGGAAGAGAAGAAAAATTAATATAATGATTTCCAAATTGTACACTAAAGCAAATAACCTCAATAGAGTCATCATCATCAAATAGTTATACACCTCAAGAAAGAGATTGTTCCCACATAAAACGGAAATGGTAGCTGCAGAAATATAGACATTATACAAGACAAGTTTGAACCCTTGGAAATTCGCCACAAACAAAAGATCGGTAATATGACTTTTTATATCTATTTTCTTTATGATATCAGAGTCTTAATAAACATTTTAGCAATAAAGTGATATATTTTATTTAAAGAACTTTTAAAGACTATTCGGATCGATTAAAACAAGAATGTCTTACTAATAATAACTTTGAGCTTCATAAATGATCTTGAATGTATCAAAATTATTTGTTTATTAATTTACAGTTATGAAATATTAATGTGGAAAATAATTTTTTTTGTATTATTATTTTGGTTTTAAATAATATTTTGTTATTATGGGATAAAACATGCACATACATAATAATATTTTTATATGTGTATAATTGCGAGTGAATGTGAAGTAACAAGTAGTATTAGAATATTAGATTATTTTGTTTCAAGTTAAGTATAGCATTTCAGAGGTAGAAGAGAGGGGGAGAAAATAATTTAAAACTTGTTTCTAAAACTTGCTCTTTCAATTCTACTAACATTTTTTTTAACATTCTACTTACATGTTAGATTTATAAAGTATGTGTGCTAATGAGCAGATAATTTTTTTTTTCTTGAAATAATTTTCTCATGGAGTGAAAATCATGGTCAATGTGACGTCCAACTTAATACAAAATACATTTGAAGGGAAAGGGGGAAGAACTTGAAATTAATCTGAGGATTGTTATATAATCAATTATTATTATTATTCATGTCAATTTTCATGTTTATCTAGAAATTTTTATGTATATGTTAGAAATGCAGTAATAAATATTAGTTTGTTTTATTAAACGAGGCGTATATATTTCATTAAGTGTAGTCTTTGTTAAGTGTGATTATTCATCATCATCAGTGGTGGAATATTAGTTATTTAAGATATAAGTAAATATGCTAAAATTAAGCAATAATTATGAATTTCTTTATAAAAATTAGTTTTATGTTTAGGCTTAGTCCTAGAGCTGTAGTTGAAACCCTTGTCATTATCGTTATTATCATCATCATCATCATTGTCATCAACGTTTTCATTAATGAGCTGTTTAACTGTTTAAAGGCCATAAATAAATATTGATTTTATAATATTTAGTGATTTCTTAGTATTATTATAACCACATCCCGTCATCTATTTCATGCAAGGATGAGTGAATTGCCATCCTAAATTAGTTATATATAAATGATTTATGTCTAATGAACTCCACTTTGGTTTATAGATGTTTTACTTTTACCTAAATATTAGTGCGTATAGTGATATGGCTCAAAAAGAAAAATCTCCCATTTTTATTAGAAATAAAGTACCAAAAAGGGGATTCAAACCCGGTACATGTGAAAGGTTATTAGATATAACCGTGTCTAGATTTAGATAATCTAGTGGCGCTTTGCTAGACCATATTCACTTAGTATTTGTTTAAACATGCACTTAACATCAAACCAAGAAATGAAAGTGGATAAGATCTACTGTCTGTATACCTGAGTTATATTTTATTGAATTACTAGTGTACTCACCTCACGTGATTTCATATACCTGAGTTATAATACTTGTTATTAATAATTTGTTTATAATTATTGATAGTGGGATATCTTGAGAAATCTAATGATAGAAATATATTTCATTTAGTCCAATAACTCTTAATATGATTGATAACTCAGTCTGATCTTTGGTTTAATAGCCACTACTCATGTTAAATAATTCTTCTCTTTTGATATAAAAATCTACAATGCATTTTTCGTTTATTGAGCTAGATATTTATATTGGAAGCTTTTTGAAATAAAATAAATATTTATATTTGAATCATTTCTTGATTAAATAATATACTTGATCCTCTTCATTAAGTTAAGCTGAATATAATAATATACTGAATATTTTGGATTCATAAGATTTTTACAATACTTGAATTTTTTTTGATTCTTTAATATGTTACAACGAACTCCTTTACTTATTTGTTTTGATCGGCCTTTAAATTTGTTACAATATATATCACATTACACTAGGTATTGCTTAAAATCAATTAATAGAACATCAGCAATCTGTTGTCATGGCAATTTTTAGATTATAAATGAATGCATCCCAGTTAATGCTTGAACTTTACTAGTAGAATATCAATAACCTGCTGTCAATGCCATATACATATCCATTTATTATCTTAGTATTGCCTTGCTCACGTTCTATTGATTAATTATTTATTATCTGTGTTCCCTTGACAACAATTTGCTGATATCCTATTGGTTAATTTTAAGCATTGATTGGGATGATATTATTTACATATGATAACCAATTAGTTATGTGCACTTATGGTTTGTATATATCAACATGAAATTTTTGATGCAAAAATTTTGAATATATAAAAATAATTTGCCATTTTATTTTAATATATGGGAATAATATATATTGAAGTATATATTAATATTTTATTATTTTTTATAAACATGTGGTAAGATGATGTAATGTAAAATGGCTTCTTAGAAACCTGATCAGCAAAGTAAAAATGTCCTCTTTTCAAACTCTTATATACCATAATAAACTCATCTCATTTTTATTTCTAATTACTTAACTTTTTCTATAATCCTCATTCATTTCTTTTTTCCTCCTATCCCACTATCCTGACCACATATTCTTCAATTTTGTTACAAAGGTCTATACAAAATAATCATAAAATCCTTGATCTTTTCATTTTTTTATCTTGGAATTTCTCCCACCCTCCATATAAATATCATCAACAGCTTTCACTATCCTATATTCCAAAAAATAACAGTTCAATACTCTCTCCATCTCTACATACACAACATCTACAATATATATCCTTATTTATTTTTGTCTTATAATAGTTCCTGCCTTACCCTAAATAATAATAAACTTCCTTTAGTGCAAATTTATACAGCACATCTCGGGGGGGGGGGGGGTGATTCCTTTTATATTTTATATATTGCTTTATAGTTCTAAACTATTGTTTAATTCATATTCCTTTTCACAACTCTTTTTCTCTAATTAATTTATCTATCCTCTTTTCCCAGTCCTTATTATTACGTATCTTTAATACATTCTCTACATATTTATACCACTTCATATGCCATCTTGAACAGTTATTAGACGTCATAAAATGTTAAAGAGAGAAAACTAGTTATTTCAATAATTAATATGTTATAAAGTTTTTTTTTTTTAAATGAATCTCTCACCGTGTTTTTTTTTATGAAATTTAATACTTTTAATGATCCAATTACAACGTATAAATTTTTATTTTTTGTATTCTTTTACCAGTAATATTGGTTGAAATTTTCAGATTTTAATTGTAAATAGCAAGAATGATTATCTTAGCCGTGCAAAGAATCCTGCTGGGAAAAATTTGCTCCTAATCTCAAATTCATTTTTAAGCACAGGAAAGTAATAATCACATCTTATTAGCATTCATGCTTTCAAAAGAAAATATTCTCAACATATTACAAGTTTATAAGAAGCAGTTAAATGGGGTGGGGGAGGGAGCGAAGCTGCGCATTTTTATAGCAAAAATAATATACAAAATATGAAAAATAAAATTAGAAAAATGTTAATAAATATGTAGTGTGTGCTTGAAACCTAGTGCATGGCTTACAATCTTTTTTTATATACCACAATATTTTTTGGACTACTTATTTGACCAAATTATTCTATTACCTCATTGATTACATGATAAGAAAACACACAGATATCACCGAGTTCATAAAAAATTAAGAAGCTGATATAGATTTGGGCTTGCATATACGATTTAAAAGATCAAGAATGAGACCATGTGTGAGATAGGTAAGATAAAAAAGTTTGTAGCAAAGAATTGGTAATGGGAGAAATGGAGTAATTTATATAGTCGTGGTTAAACGTAGAAGAATTCTTAACTAATATAAATAATTAAGAAATTTAAAACATTATTAAAATATAAGCAACAAATAATAAAGTGACTGGGCTTTTTATGAACTCCGAAGCAATAAAACCATATGATATTTTATCTATATGGCTTGGTGAAATGGTAGAGAGGTTAACTTTGGAAGTCAAATTCATGGACCAAATCTCTTCCACTCTCAGTGCTTCTTATAAATTCTTCAACAAATATGCTGCTTGATTAATGTTTTGATAATGTCTAAAATTTAAAGCGTTTAATGATTTACACACAGAAAATAAATTAATTGCTGAAAAATAATAATAATAATAATAATAATAATAATAATAATAATAATAAAATAATAACAACAACAACAATAACAACTACAATAATAATAATAATAATGATGATGATGATGATGATGATGCAAAGACACAACTAATTAACAAGCTAATCATAACGAGAATAACAAACTACATACCAGTAATTACTTTTTCTAAAGTTTTCATCCAGGAAAATTAATTCCATAATCTGTAAACTTATGTGGGCAAGAAAAACAGTGGCAATATCAATTAAAAACCTTAGCTGACCACTAATAAAAAATGGTCTTGGCCTACACAGCCTCAACATTTCCCATGTGCAAAAAAAAAAAAAAAAAACAATAATCGCCATAATTAATCAATTTACAAAATTAAAACACTTAATAAAAATAACACCTACTGATTGACCACCTCCAAAAGACTCACTCATTCAGGCAGCAATATACCACTGCAATACAAAACAATAGAAAAAAGCCTCAACCAATGGACAGAAGAATATAAATACTGGGAAATTTATGAACTAATGCAGAACCATACCACTAACAATGAAATATTACCACTACTAAAAATAAATAATAAAGTATTAATCAAAAAATACAAGAAATGGAAGTTAGAGCCAAAATTTTTCAATTTCATCCTTAAAATAAACTTAGATGCCCTCCCAACCACATACTTTCTGGTCCACAGAAGACTACATAGATACATGGATCCTTTATGTGGCTTATGCCATCAGACTGAAGAAACCATCCAGCACTTAATTTATCACTGCAAAGGTGAAACAAGTAAGAGTTATGCTTTGCAACACATATAGGAGAAATAAAACCACGATGGAACAAATAATGATGGCATTCCAAAGTAAAACAATACTACTGATTAGGGCAGCAACTTTTGTTCTATATTCTTTATGGTACATAAGATGTACTTTCCTAATTGGAAATAACACAAGGTGACATCCATCAACTTTTGAACATAAGTTAATGCAAATACCATTCCAAGACAAATTGATAACAAGGCCAGACATCTATGCAGCTACCTGGTCTCTGCTTAAACACATAGCAAGGTTATAACATAATCAAAAACAAAAATATACTAAATAATATAAAGCTCTAACATGAGAATCAAAACAAAAAATAACAAGTAATAAAACAAAAAAATAAATGACAAAACAGAAAAGAACAGAGCCTACCCCTACCCAGTAATAGCTTCAGTAACATCTGTGCACCTAATAACTAATCAAATACAACTGTTTATAATGTCTGAAGACTTTGTTTGATTAGAACATCCCTGTAACATTCAACTAGAACAATATAATATACATATGTTATTTTAACTCTTGTAATAACAATTGTAACGTGCTTGTAACCGGAAAACAATAAAGTACCTTTTGAAACATCATAATAATAATAATAATAATAGTAGTAGTAGTAGTAGTAGTAGTAGTAGTAGTAGTAGTAGTAGTAGTAGTAGTAGTAGTAGTAGTAGTAGTAGTAGTAGTAGTAGTAGTAGTAGTAATAATAATAATAATAATAATAATAATAATAATAATAATAATAATAATAATAATAATAATAATAATAATAATAATAATAATAATAATAATAATAATAATAATAATAATAATAATAATAATAATAATAATAATAATAATAATAATAATAATAATAATAATAATAATAAAAAAAAATAATAAAAAAAAAAAAAAAAAATAGAAGACATATGGCTTTTTATTGCATAGGATGCAATGTAATGCAAGGAACTGTGATTTCTTCTTATATGGAGTCAAGAATCTCTCAGCCACATTCTCCAAGAAACCTGTTACCCACTTTACCTTTCCTTTCCATTCCCTGCCGTATTTTTTTCCATATTCTTCTCTATCCTGCTCCATCCCATTTCCACAACATAATCTTTGTCAACTCCATGGCCTTCATATCTAAAACCTCCTTATCTTTTTCCAAACCCAGCATAAAAACCAATAAGCCACTTTCTGTATAATCACTTTGTTCATATTTATTCTTCCACAATTTCATTATTTGTACTCTTTCTACTTTCAGATTTACATGCAATTAACTGATGCCTAATATTTTCTATACTTTCCTTATACAACTTGCAGACTAAATCACCCACATTTTTCCATTTATGTGTATATTCCTTTATTGTTAAAGATAATGTTCAAGCCTTAACCAGTACTTTTCTTACTATTATCATAAATTAACTCACACCCAATATTCTGTTTAATTCTATATATATTTAAACTATTTTTATTCTCCATATTAGTCTCCATCTCTTCAATGCCCTATTCTTTATTAATGCATCTATTCTTCTATCCCATTCCTTGCCACTATTACACTCAACAATTCTCCTGATACAATCATCCTATCTTTTGTATAAGTGTACTGACAAAAATTTTTTTATTCAAATCTTCAGCATACCGTATACCTACCTTTATCACCCATCTTGTTGCCTGCCCTTTACTCATAACCCAATTAAATATTATTTTAGCTATTCACTTGTTATCCATAAACTGCAATCTACTGACTATTTTCAATTTGCTTTTTGCTCTCTCATATAAAAACTTGACCATCCCATTTCTCCTTGAATTGCCTCCTTTGCCCTCTGCATATCTGCATCTAATACAATTCATAAGAAGTTTGAGCCACCCCTACCAATGCAATCAACCATGAAGGGCATATTGAATATTTAATATATTAAAAAATATCCAAAGTATTTATTTAAATTCCCCAGAAATAGAATGAATCTTAAAATTCAATAACGTTATTTAAAAAATTGTTTTACATTTTAAAAAAAGATTGCAAATGACTGACCTTTTATAAGAGTGAAAATCAATAGAGATAGCTAAATTACTAAATGATATAAACTATCAATAGTGCATTCATCAGAAGAAAAAAGTCAAATACAGAATAAATAAAATTTTGAATATAAAAATCAAAATGTAAATTAACTAAATAATGGTGAACATTTAGAAAAATATTGGAAAAAATAATGTCAGCACATGCAAGAATGCTCTTAAAAGCAAATTAAAATATATATATATATATAAATAATAAACAAATACTTTTCTTCACATAATTACAGTATTTTTTCCAGCTTTCACAAATAAAAGCATAATTGAGATCATTCACAACACAAATTCTCAATATTTAAATAAACCACTTTTTTATAACAACACATACATCATTTACTTCATTTCTCATCTTATCACAACAATTCACCAATCTAAAATCTCTGACCATATAATTTACTTAAACATATTAGAAAATATTAAAATTATCTGGTATTAATTAATAATGCATCATAGTTTCTTTATTTTCCTATTTGATAATAATGTAAAATATGGCATGACGTTATATTTGTTTGCTAAACCCTTTTCTTGTAAATAATTTCTTATGAAAATAACATCTAATAAAATATTCCACTAATAAATTAATAATAACAATTATAATTTACTAGCACAGACCTTCACAAGACCCACCACTCTCCACTCTATGCCATAACACCGATACCCTTGAACATATATATGTCAAAAAGATAAATAATCACCAATACACGTATTTCATGCTAAACCAGAAATCGTCAGTTGGTCCAAATTATCATCTCTACACATATATTCAATAAGTGCTCAGATATATATTAAGATAGCCAATCTTCATACTTTAATGGACAGGCTTCATGAGATGTCAAATTGATTTTAGGTCAACATGGATGTGACAAGAATCTCGGCCTCGGGATGGCCTTTGAGGGTTCCATCATCAGATTTTCAATTGAATGGATGGTTGAAGAGTTGGAGTGTGGAGTAGATTGAAGCCTGTCCATTAAAGTATAAAGATTGGCTATCTTAATATATATTTGAGCACTTATTGCATATATGTGTAGAAATGATAATCTGGACCAACTGATGATTGCTGGTTTAGCATAAAATATGTATATTGGTGATTATTTATCTTTTCGACATATATGTGTTCAAGTGTATCAGTGTTATGAGATAGAGTGGAGAACGTTGGGTCATGTAAAAGTCTGTGCTCATATACCCAATATATTACATATTGATGCAGGTATATAATAAGTCTGTATATCAGTAATTATAATTTACCTAAAAGTGTTTGGGTTGAAATTGTCAAAAAAAAACTTTGTTATTTATACTATATTATTACTTTTTAAAATAATACATTGCAATGAATGGATGTAAAATATGGACATTTAATAAGCAATAGAGAGAACAAATTAATGCTTTTGAAATGAAATTTTATTAAAGCATACTTGGGTAATTTGGCTAAAAAAAACTAATGAATGGATTTTAATGAAGGCTGATGCACAAAGATAACTTCTGGAAATGATAAAATAAAGAAAGCCAACTTATTTTGGACAGGGCAAACATATTGAAAAAGAATCATATGATTAGAAATTGTGAAGAGGTAACTAAAATTTTCATGAATGAATAACAACACAGAATATGTTGTTTTATGATATCGTGAGCATACAAAAAAGCAGAGAAAAAAATTATCTAGAAGCAGTTTGATCACTCTAATGACCATAATTGAAACAAAAGGATCAGTTGGATGATGATGATAATGATGATTTATATTATTTAAAAGGTTATAAACATTTATGTTGGATTAATAGTTTGATAAAACTATTATAAAAAATAAAAATAAAAATTACTATATGGGCTAACTTAATATTAGAATATGAGATGGAAAAAGAAGAGTGATAGTCTTATTCAAAAATGAATTAGAAAATTTTGTTTTTGAATGAATAATCCAATTCAAAAGATAAAGACTTCTTAAGACATTGATTAATTTTACACTTATGCCAGACCTAAATTGCTAATATAAATTTAAGAAATTATTCAAGATTTTATTTTGCAACATTTTATTATAATCAAAATAAAACGATACTTTTAAAGCATTTTTTTTATTTATGTATGTGTGTGAGTGCTCATATTAATATATACATAATATCATTTTTGGGAGAAATTATCTCGTACATATATATATAAAATGACCATTAATTAAAAAACTATTGTAATAATAAATATAATGATAACAAACAAGGCTCCTCACTGACGAAGGCCATAAGCCAGAAACTCATCTGGGGATATTGGATGAGTTGGCACTAGATGGGAATTTCATGCACAAGCCTTCTGGCATCCATTGATTACTCTAGAGATGTGTGTGGCAATCAATATATATATAGTGAGTTTTGCATGTTTTAACACAAAGTTTAATAGCGACATTAAAAGTTAAGGCAACATTAAAATTTATGACTATCACTTTTAATTGCTAATGCAACAAAATTATATACCATATGTAAATATTTTTTGCTAATTAGTAAAATCACTATCTATTGCCTGAAAATACAATCACTAATAAAATACTTGATACAGAGTCTAAGAATGTCATGCTATTACTGTAAGATGTGGACAAATTGAAATTCAGAAATATTACTGATATAGAATTGATTTCATTAAGAAAATAATACTTTTAAGATTCTGCTAAACAACTGATAATGAAATATGACTGGAGGAGGCAACTATGCTTATATGAAGAACCTACAAACTTGAAGAATTGTTCTTGCAAAGAATAAACTTATTGTGGATACTATCAAAAGAGTATTTCTCAGATTCAGATCATGAACAAAGATGTTATTTTAAGTTATATTTTATAAACTTTTCAATAATTAAAGTTAATTAAAATATTTTTCAATATGGTAACAGTAATTTAATAAATCATCATTTTTTTCTTTTTAAGAAGTTATTGACTTATTGCGTAATTAACAAATGTCATTTGTGTATATTCTGAGATTATTAAAGGGGAGTTAAATAAACTAGTGAATTTAGCTAGAAGTGTGTGCAGATACACGTAGAATGTAAGGGTAATTTATGTAAAATGTAATGCAAGTGATTTTTGCATTTCAAATTTCTTTGTCATTCTTTATTTTATTTTATTAAAGTAGTTTTTTATTTAAATGAAAGTAGTTACATCCATTTTCATTTCATTTTTTAACCTGGTTGCATAGATACATAGTACAAGAGTATTTGCAAACAGTTCAATTTGTGCTGGACCACAGGTAACTTAATAGATGCAAACAAATATTTAAGAAGTATTACAGATCGGCAGATTAGTTTTTCAAACTTGAAGATATTAATAGAATACATAAAAGTATTCTTAATCTTAAACAAATGAATCTGATTTGTAATAGACAATGTTTTTATGATCAGTTCAGAGAAATAAATAGGTGCAACTAATGGTGGGAAAATACAATTATTTCATCAGTTTTACTTTGTTGATCATACTATAGGTCATGATTGGGGAATTTTCATACCTTAAAGTTCAATTATACAATCCATGTATATTTTCAAAATATGTGTAGTAAAACTGTTTTCATTTTTATTTGAGAACAATCACATATGAATGTGCACAATTTTTTTCTATAATGACATTTATTAAAATCAGGGCATTTGACATCATATTGAATTTATAAAAAATTGATTTGAAATCAATTTTTATAATAACTTCAGTTCTAATAATGTTAGAAAAAAAAGTTTTATATTGATAGAAACTAGAAAAACTAAGGGGGAAATATGGCTAAGATAAATAGTGATTACCATTAAAAACTAAGGGTAAAAAATTTCAATATCCGAAAAAATTATTCCTTTATTGTTTGTTCATAATTTCTAATTTATCATTAACTAAGTTTAAAATTACATCTTCATTAATAATTTCTTTGTATTCCTCACAAAATTCTCACTCAAACCATATATAATACTTCTTACTTGAGATAATCCATAGCTTCAGAACTTACAAAAAAAAAAAAACCATAAAAATTCGTCATATTTTCTTGTATCCCAGAAGTTAAAAAATCTTAAGGAATCTAAAAGGAAAAAGATTTTTCCTAATATAAAATACAAAATAAATCATTTCCAGAAGGTGGATATGCATTTGTAATCATAGCAGTTGGCTTCTTGTCTATCCAAAACTGGAAATTGAAGGCCACTGTCTGTATCAATGATAAAATGATTATGCTCTCTTCATTTTATATTTTTTGTACAAATCAGTGATTGTCCCACAGAAATATATATTAGCATATAGCTCATTTGTTAGCTATATACTTGAAAATAATGTGATGCAAGATGTGGGAAAACTACTGACTCCACAGTGTGAATACCAAGGCAAAGACAGAAATCAGAATTTGATTTTTTTGGTTGCATACAATTCCATGTGGTATACATAACCATTGTGGCTATCACCACACAGACACATCACTTGAACCATCTCTTTATTGGTTTTAAGAGTTTATATTTTCACATGGTAATATGTCCAGTAAATTTTATGATTGCTTCATCAGCTGTAATCTTTCTGTACATCTGTTAATTAGCCTTAAAATTTACATTGCACTGCTCTACAAAACCCTAATTTTATATATGTAGTAAAAATCATTATGTGTTATACAACACAGACATGCAAGTACAAACACACTGATACAAATATAGATACACTAATATATTATTAAACCTTTTGGGAATCATTATGTCTATAAAATAAGATTGCCTCAAACTTGGATCAGAGCCCCAAAATTACATTGTATATAAATCACTACTTTTGTTATATTTGCATACAAGTGTAATTTATATACTATACAGACACACTAATAAAAAACAGAAACACATTAATAAATTATACATTTATTAAATAATGTAAAATAGTAAAAATCAAATAAAAAAATCTAAATTTGAATACTTACATATAATATGCAGTGTTAAGTTTATTTTTAGGATAAAAGCATTGAAATTGCAAAATCATCGAAGTATATTGAATCTATTTTATTATTAACTTGGGTTATTGAAACATTTACACCTTTATTTTCTCCATACAAATTAATAAATTGAGCAAAAAACATTTTTAAATGAACTTATTATCAGAAATATTAATAGAAAATCAGAATTTTGTCTGATTTTAACATGCCATGCATCATTTTAAAAAGGAACTCAAAGTGCAGAGAATGATATTGGCACATAAAAAGAAAATAAAGACATTTTAATTTCAAACAAATGAGGGTAGCCATGCTAACTTTTATGAAATAATAGATCCCAAATAATTAATGAAAATTTGAAGCAATTTTTCCATGTCTCTGCTACTAAATTTGTATCAGTTATAGATCCTTTGCTAAAAAATAAGCAGTGGTGAATATCTCACTAAATGTTGATTTAAGTTGTTGTATTTTTCTTATTTTTGTTTGCAATTATATGTAAATGTAATCATAAATAATATAATAATAAGAATTATGATCTTGCTGTGATTAATATTTATTAAAATAATAAATATGACAGTAAATAGTTGTATATTATCTTAATGTTCTTTTAATTTGAGCACTTCAAAATTATGGCCCTTGTCTATATTTGACAAGTTTGAGTTATCCCATCACTGATAAGGTTATTCTCTCTCCTTTAACATGTGTCAATGAGTTGCAAATTTAGAGGGTTTGGGGGGAGTATTATATTGGCACTACTATCATTCGCTGTTCTTCACTACTTTGCAATTATATATAATGTAAGTTTTCCAGTTCAATTTTTGTAGTAGAAATTGGAACTAAAATTATTAATTAATAAGAAAATTGAAGAGTGAAATCTAATATTTGCTTCAAAGATTTAAAATAGGGAGTTACTAAGAAAATAAAGGGAATTAAGTAGCAGTAATAAAGCATAGTAGTGATGTCTGCCTTGATAACAGCCTTGTGAACATTATATTCACTAAATGGCAGCTCATTTCTGAGTAATCAATTTTTATCAGATGGCAAGAAGAATTCCTTCTATATTTTGTCATTATTATACAGACATCATTCAAATGAAGCCAACAATACTGTGATTGGTTGCATCATAATATAAAGTATCTAACATTATCATTGATTGGTAGATTATTTGGTCTCAGGCTTTACCAAGCATGCTTTATTTATTATCTTCAAAAAGAAATTGTAATTTTTAATAATTCATTTAAATGTGTATGCTTATTTATGCAGTGCATTTGTAAAATATTTATTTTAAACCAAAAAAGTATATGATTGAACTTAGATATTACTTTAAAATGTTTGTTTTTAAGAAGACAATTCATAAATTATTATTACTGGCAAAAAAGAATTGGCTTCATAAACACCTGTGAAGAATTTTTGTGAAATTGAAATAATAAGCACAATTTTGAATTTTTGAATATATTTTCATTATTTTATGATGTTGCAACTAAAATTCATTTCCATTTTAAAAATGAAATTTAAATAAGTAATATTTCATTTAATAATTTTCATAAATAGACAAGGTTATGATCTAATATGAAGATAGCCATTGTTATCATTAGTAATCAATTTCATACTTACTTTTTCTATTTTGCAAAGTTCGAATTGTGTCTTTTAGAATGTATTTGGTTTTAAACTTATATTTGTAAATAAATGGTGTAAAGATTATCAAAATCTGACATAGAATAAAAATTTAAGAGTAAAAATAAATTGTTGCAAATATGATTAAAATTGTCACTATGATCTTTCAAATAAAAGTAGGAGGATTTGAAAATGTTCTAAGATTTGAATTAAGAGTTCTCAAACTTTTTTCAGCTGCAGACCATTTGCCAAAAACTTTTAAAACCATTGAGACCCTAGTCATTTATTTTATTTACTTAAATTAAAAAATTTGTACAGTGCTTGATATTAAATATTCACTAGATATCAGATTTTCATATTAATTACTTGCAATTATTGATTGAAGAAGATAAAAGAACTATGGAATATGGCATTATCTTGTGCAACATTTAATATTGAAACCTGCACTAATGAAAATTAAAGCAAAAAAATATGAGAGGAGTTGTTTTTTTTTTTTTTAATTAATTTTGACATTTATGAAACAAATACGTAAATTCAAAATAAGTATAAATAATGAAATCACTATATTAAACATAAAAATGAATGAAAAAATCAACATATTCAGATAGAATTAAACATCAACAAAATTACAACAATGAAAGATTTTAATCAGAATTATAAAAATAAGAATACCAAATAAATTAGCTTGGAAAACTGAATTTGATAAGATGGGTGCATATTGTGATCTGTCAACAATTTATCTGTGTCCAGTTTTAAATTAGCAAGTTGTATTACTGTTCAGTGATATGCAATCAATGTCTGTTCTGAAACAGGTTCAAGACTACAATGAAACCTCTCTACCAGATATGATAATGGAAATACCAGCAAATATTTTGGTACAAGAGTGCAAAAAGCTGGGTACAGAAGTGGAATATCTTGTTGCAGCCAAAACTTTTAATAACACTGTTTAAATTGTACCTTAATATCCTCATTCATGCTGATGGTTATCAATTTATCTTGCAAAATTATATTTGGTTCTGAAGTTTTATTATCCAGTCCAGTATTTCCAGTGATAGAATATACTTGAATCTAGTTTAGAAATCTAAGTGAAGAGTCTGCAAATGGTTTCATACAGCAAGATATTTTCTTCTTGGATTGTACCTATCTTAAATAAATTGGGGAACTGGGAAAGTTCAGATCTTGTAATATTTTGCTTAAAGAACATTAATCTGACAACAAAAGCCAATATGACTGATTTTGCCTTGATGAGATTCAAATTGTCTCCTTGTAGTTGTAAATTAACATCATTAAATTTGCCAAATAAGTCAATTAAATAAGCTATATAAATAAGCTATATCTATTTTACTCTTAAGTAAATTTTCTTTCAAATTGGAATTCTCATCTTCCAAAAACTCTAAAACAGATTGAAAAAGTGCAAAAAATATTGCCAAACATAAACCTTTTGAAAGCCAGTGGACTTTGGTATGAACAACCAATCTATAGAAATCTTCATTGCTTTTCATGCATAATCAAGTGAACAATCTATTGTTCAAAAGCATTACTTCAAATTTTGTTGACAGATGTTATAACAAACTGATGCTATTGACACAATTTCTTGCTAAGGTTCTTGGCTACTAAATGTTGCCTATGAATTATGCAGTAAACAGCATGCATTCCATGTATGATGTTGTTTCAGGTAATTTATAAAACCACCATAATGACCAATCATAGCTGGTGATCCATCTGTCACAACAGATATTATATTTGTCAATGGAGTCATTTTTCCCTGAAAAATAGCTCCATTAAATTAAAAATCAATTTGCCTCTGTGTCAGTTTCTAATGTTCTAACAAAAAGCAGCTATTCATGCACTTCCTGATCTTGAATAAAATGAATATACACCAGCAACAAAACTTTCATTACTGGGTAATGCTGACTCATCCAATTGAAGGAAAACAACTTTTTTTTTTTTGCCAAATGATTATGCAAACAGTTTTCCATGTCATGATTCTTCTTTTCAGATCTTGTGTAGGTTTGTGGAGTAGTGTTCAATACCTCTGTGACAGCTGGTAGAATCCATTTTGCCTCTATGGTGTGTGGCTTGCCACACCCACAATGAGTAGGGATATGTTATACAATGCTCTTAACCCATCATCATTTTGTTTCAATGATGAAACAAACATATTATCTATCATAGTTCTCTTCAGAATTTTATGTTTAAGTGATTGAAAGTATGACAAATCTTTTTTCTTTTTTGTCCAGGTAAATACTGTTCAAGTAATCTGCTAGTATTGATGGTTTCACAGTGTTGTTGCTAAAGTTTTTTCACATGTGAGGCACATTGGTAACTGTTAGTTTGATTATGATTGAACAAATCTCAGCTTCAAAAAGCCCAAGTTGTACTGTCAGCATTTTTTGGTTCAGTCATATTATTATTGTAAGAAATAAAACATTTTATTAACAAACAATTTTGACAGCCCCTATGATAAAAAAAACAATAAGGTATGTACTCACTTGACACAGAAGATTTTTGTTCAGACTTGAATAAATAAACTGTACTCTCTGATTTTCCTTTTCATAATATTGCTCCTCAATAAATAATTATATTCAAAGTTCAAATCACAAGTAAGTACATGTATGTTACATCAAATGGACTCATTTATAGTGTTTTATGAAAGCACGACCCGTACAAAACTGATAGATTCTGTTAATTTTTATATCTGTACTTGCTTTGATACATTCGATAAGACAATGCACAGACGTGTATGCTACATATATTTTCATGCATTCTTACGTGTGCCTCTTTTAATGACACATTTTACATTATCATTTGCAGGTTTAGTATTTAATGTGTTTTTATCAAAATTGTTTTTTTGAATTTTACTTTTTAATTAGGTATCTATTGGAATCATAGATATTTTGAAATAACAAACAAATAGCAATAGTAAGGGGGTCTATTTTTGCTGTCGTCGACTTCCAAATTTTTTTATTGAAACTATTGACCTCTAGAAAGTTCATATTGGCTCCAGGGGATTGATATCGACCACTTTGTGAACTCTTGATTTAAATAGTCAAACTATGAAAATCAATTAAGATTAGAGGTTTTAAATAATACAGTTACTAACTAATGTATATTGGCTGAACTAATTTTTTTTATTATTATGCTTAAATTAGCTTAGCTTGTTATCATTTCCATTCTAATACATAAATGGTAGACGACAGTCTGAGAAGTTTGATTTTTACTAATATTATCCTTCTAATGCAATCCCATGTACATATGCATTAAGTTTTACGTATAAACATATAACCACTATTCCATCACTTTTTGCTCCTCTTGTTGAGCTATTTATATATACTTAAAACATATAAATGTAAAATAACAGCAAGTTGTGAAAATGGGCTACCAATATGATATGAACTGAAAGAACAGTTAAATAAAGCAATGAATAGCTTGAGAAACTGATTGTTATTTTATCTATCCTTTGATAGATGACTGATGATAATAAAAGAATAATTGTGTGCTAAGTTGTTCAGGAGGTCATTTGCCTTTAAGCACTAAAAGTGGGAAATTGAGATTCAGTTCTCTAAGTCTACACTCCACTGTGCTAAACCAAGACATGATCCCTCAGGGCATCATATGATGTTCAAGCACATAAACTGTCAGGTTAAACTAGGTTCTAGACGTTTATGTCTCGATTGTATTACTCGTGATGACAATTTCACAGTAGGAACGAAAAACAACTGATTAAAATTATACTGTTGTAATTAACTATGTAAAATAAAAAAGTAAACGATATACATATTTTTTAAATGAAGGATATCAAATGACTTAATAAACGTAAATATTAATAATAATAGTCTTTTTTTTCCGAAAATCTGTTTACAAAAATAAATTGTTTTAATATCACCGGAATTCTTTCAAAAGAAATTGAACAAAGAGAAAGTAAAACGGTTCCCAGGAGTTCGGATTTCCAACGATGCAATTATAAAATCAATTTTTAAAATAAAATAACAGAAATTTGAAACAAACGAAACTAGGTTCATTATAACCGTAGTTCACGGCCAGCCACTTCCGAGACTACGGAAAAATATAAATTAAATCTAAATTTATACTCTAATTACTATAGAAATTGTGCATATAAATTTTAAAATATATAATAAAAACCAAAGTCTGAGTTTAAATACTAACCAAAGTCTTATTAAGTTAATAATGTGGATCTATATATAAAACGTTAGCAAAATGGTTTTAAAGGCCCAGCGTATAATGTTTAATTAATTTTAATGATTATACATTATTATTGCTTGGTATCTTCTATTCCCTAGTTTCCTTCAATCTGTCTCTGGTTAGAAAACTTAATTTGTCTACTTACAACGATGCGATGCAATCTTTATCCGAAGTTTTAGCTTTACTTGTTGTACATAATTATCAATATATGCCATGTAGTGCATATATTTAATATATTTATATACGCTGAAGCATAAGGTGCTCAGATTGACTTAAATTCCGGAACTTTCAAAGCTAGAACTTTTAATGAACTTGAAAACTGTAAAGCCATTTATTTTTTTTTTTGTATCTATCTATGAACATTGCTATTGATTCCTTTCTAAATTTATTTTATTATTGAATTATATCACATTGAAAGCAAAATAAATTTAATATGAATCCATATAGGGCTTATAATTACAATTAAATACAAGCTGGAGTAAAAAATTAAAAATTAAAACATTATTTAAAATTAGAAATCCAACTAAATATTTACCTAAAAATCTCTTTAAAAAAAACTATGCTTTACTTCGCAAAATTCTCTTTATTTACTTCACTGTTTTATGTCAAATCGCTTTTTCATACACGTTAAGCAAAAAAAACTTTTTTTCGATTATAATTTATATGTAATGAATATGAACTGAAGAGGCTCAGAATGCAGAAATAACTATCTACTTCTTGCCTGCATGCCAAAACCTAGGTTTCAAATAAATTATTTTTTGGAAGGTTTAAAGTCTTTCTCCTTGGTGACTGCCCCATTGCCAATACACCTAACAATCTATCATTTCAAATGCTCACTATTTAGCAATTGGCAAGCTACCTTCTCTTCACTGTTTTTCTATGATAGGCTACTAGGCTTATGCATCAATGGGCAATTTAAAAAGTTGTTTTATCTCTTATTTATATATGTATATATAAATTAAAGTTTGCTTGGAAGTATTAAAGGAATTAAGCAGGGCCAATTCCTAATGTCTACTCCATACGTTTTTGTCATTGCAACTGTTATTAGATGTGATTGTTCATATAGTATATGAAGATGGATGGGCTGCATACCAACATACATTAGTCAGCATAGTGAACTTATTGGCTTTTTACTTTTGAGTTTAAGAACAAGAAACACCATGGTCTTTCTTCTCAGTTGCCTGATAGCTATTAACTAAATCATCAAATGAGTTTTCTTGAAGGCAGAATGAATGTGTGTGAATGAATTTTTTTTCTAATAGATGTTTACAATCATGACAGACAAAAATAAATCATGGCCCTTATTCCCAGAAACCTGTAAAGTCAACAGCCAAGATAGCATTGATGACTAAAGGCAGAATGCTAGGAATCCCTTGATTGTGAACCCAGGCTGTCATTTGATGATGGCCTTTTATTTAGGTACTTACAACAACAGATCACTTTCAAGTGAAGAAAGATTGCAAGAATTAGAAGAACTGTCTTATATTAAATAGGACATTATTGGACTTTGTGAAGTTAGAAGACAAGGTGAAGAAGCAATTGATTTAAAATGGGGGCATGTACTTTACTATAAAGGCACAAATATTGGAAATACAAGTGGGTAGGATTCAGTATAAATAAAAAGTGGAAGAACAACATTGTGGAGATTGATTGTGTATCAGATAGAGTGGCAAGATTAGTTACTCAACTTAATTGCAGATTCTAAATGTGGATAATTCAGCTTTATGCCTCAAACAAATTTCATAGCAATGAAGCAGTAGAGGATTTTTATACGGATGTACAAAAGGTTTTTTAATCAGGTCAAACAATATTTTGAAATTATTATGGGATATTTTAAGGCTAGAATTGATAAACAATTGAAAGATGAAAGTACTATCGATAAATTTGGTTTTGGTAATAGAAATGGCAGATGACATAGATTTCTGGAGTTTGTAGAAAAACAAAAACTTTATATTATGAATTCTTTTTTTGAAAAAAATGTTAAATGGACATGGAAGCATCCAAATTTAGGTATTGCAGAATTTGATTACATTTTGATTAAGAGAAAATACATATTTCAAGATTGTAATGTGGAGAGATAATTGATTAAAGAGATGTAAGATACATGTTAATGCAAAATTAGAAACAAAAATTATTAGGAAAAACAATATTCATAGTTGATATTCCTAATCTTCAGAAACATTCCAATGAATTTAAATTAGAACTTGCAAATCGTTTTCAAATATTAACAGATTTTGAACGTGATTTAGGTTTGAATAAAATCAATAGGAAAATCATTGATACACTTGAAAACTGCCAGCTGGTATAAAAAAAACGTGACGAGTAATATTTCTACTGAGACCAGAGAATTTATAATAAAAAAAAAGAAGACTATGAAATTATAAATAATAATGCATTAAAGATTGAATATCTCGAATTTTGTAAAATGGTGTGATAAAGAGTTGACAAAAAAAGCTATAGAAGAGAATAAGTCTCAAGAATATAAAGCAAGATTTTATAAGAACTTATATCTGCAATAAGAAAAAAGATGAACCTATTACTAAAAAGAGAGATGTCATAATGAAATGGGTAGAAGAGTTCTATAAAGAATTATGTAGTAATAAAAAACAAGTAACTCTATTATATCTTCTGAATTGCCTAGAATTTTAAATAAAAAGGTGAGGCATGAAATTAAATTTATAAAGAAGAAAAACGCTCCAAATAATGGTGGAATTATAATCAATATTCTAAAGAAAGCAGGTGAAGAAATAGAAAAAAATTGGCAATGTTATATAAAAAAATATCTAAATGATAAAAATGTATCAGATAATTGAAAGAATGCAAACTGCGGTGCAGTAAATATTTTTAAAAAAGCAACAACAAACAACAAAGAGAAGAAAAAAGGAATGAAGAAACTAAGGCCACAACCAAAAAACAACAAAAAACACAAAATAAAAACATAAACAAAAAAATAAAAAAAAGAAAGACAAGACATAATAGTTGACCAAAACCAAAAAGAAGCCACAAATTAGGACTTGCAAAAGATGGGATAATTGAAATTAAAAAAAAAAAACAACAAAAAAAAGGAGGAAAAAAAAAGGGGAGATAGATAAAGAGATTAAAAAAAAAAAACAAGGAAGAGCACACTCTTCCCCTTTTAAAAGAGAAAGAAAAAAAAAATACATAAGAAAGGATAGAGAAATACCACAAATAAAAAGAGAAAAGAATGTGAGTGAAGGGTCCGAAAGTGCCCAGCAAAAAGAAAAATAAAAATATTGGTGGAAATAATTCCACAAAATAGTAATTTTATTTAATATTACAATATTAATATAAATATTTTTAAAAAAGTGATAAAAGATATTAGAAATTACAGATCTATCAGCCTTTTATCAGTTTTATACAAAAAATTTTATCAAGATGAACATAACTTGTCTACAGAGGACTTTTGATTTCAACCAACCAAAAGAAAAAGCTGGATTTAAAAGTGGTTTTAGTACAGTGAATCATACACAAATACTAAGAAAAGTTATAGAAAAGACTAATGAATATGAGTTGCCATTATGCTTTGGATTTGTATATTATAAAAAGGCATTTGATTCTATAAGAATTTTTTCACTGATTAAAGCATTGGATAATCAAGGTATAGGTGCATGATATTGTCTTATTCAGAAAAATATTTATAAAAATTCAACAGCAACAAATATCTTACATAATGATACTAGAGAGCTGAACACTGAGAAGAATGTACAAAATGATGACTCTATATCTCCAAAATGTTTTACAGCAATGCTGCAAGAAGTATTTTGTGGATTAAAAGATGAAACAAAATGAATAAATGTAATTGGAGATTATTTAAGTCATTTAGATTTTTCAGATGATGGTTTTGCAAATAATGCTTCAGAGCTTAAGAAAATGTTGCAACAGTTACCAGATGAAAGTAGGAGACTGGGACTAAAGGTAAACATTAAAAAGACTAAAGTAATGTTCAATGAATTTTCTCAAAAAATTAAAATAAAGATTGATAATGATGAGTTAGAAAAAACATAATGAATGAAATTAATCATATGATTAAACTTGGTTGGAGTACTTTTGGTAGAAATAATACTAAAAGAAAATATGTCTATGGGTTTGAAAAGGAATGTTTTACCAGTTCTTACTTATGGGTCTGGACTTAGACACTTAACAGAAAAGCAATACAGGGACTTCAAACCACTCAAAAAATATTGAGAAATGCATATTAGGACAAAAAAGAAGATATTGAAAATGAAATTCATGCATAAGAAAACAAGCAAGTGTTACTGATATTACTGAAAAAATTAAGAGACTGAAATGGTGTTAGGTTGCTCATATTTCTAGAAGAGATGATAATAAATGAGCAGTTAAAATCTTAAACTGAATTCCAAAAAATTCTAAAAGACCCAGAAGAAGATCACATGTGAGATTGATGGATGAAATAAGGAAGTGTTTGAGAGTAGTGTGGAAAAGAAAGGCTGGACATCAGAGAAGATGGATTGAACATGGATAGACATTCATTTTGCAGTGGATTAATAATTGTTGAAAGTGATGATGATCACTTGCTTTCAGTTCTTTTTAAATTGTTCTAAAAACAAATAATATAACTTTTAACTATCATTCACATATATCAGATGTTTAATCTGAGTCATTTTTTCATAGTTCTTTTGTTTTTAAACTTATTTTTATATCTTTCTTCTACACAATAATTCATTTTCTGCAATATTATTACAAATATCTTTAACTTGTATACTAATTTTATTCTATATTGCAGTAAAGCTGTGACATATTTGAATCAATATATGACTTCAATTATATGCTATCTAAAACAAAATTATAAATAAATAAAAAATAAAACATTAAATTTCCTAAATTAAATGAATTTTATATCACAACAGCCATTTTCCCATCTCTGAGCACCACATGTTATCACATGTATTAATAACATTTCTCCAACTTACATTGAAAGTGCACATATTGTATTATGCATCTTATTAACCTTTCAAAATTTGATACATTATTTCATGTAATAAAATATTACTAACTATAAAGCTAAAAATGTAATGAAATTTAATAAAAGTTTTAAAGTATCTTTCTTAAACAATAAAATGAAAGTTATAAATTTAGTAATGGCATAAAAAGAACTGTCACATCATTCTTATATTGTATCAGAAAACTTGAAGAATTTGAACACAAGTCTGAATAGACAATGGTAAGTAGAGTGACTATAAATTTTAAAGTTGTATGTATTTAAAACCCAAAACAAGTAGAGGTCATAATCTACAGATAATGAGACTTTAATAGAAGAAAAAAGATATTGTTTGGAGTTTATTTAATTGCAATGAAAGTATGACACTTTGCTATTCATATTACTTTAAAAAATAAAGATTCAGAACACTATGGTTATTATTTTTTGAGTGAATGCACATTAAATATATATGTTGATGTGTTGTCATTTTTTAATTAATAAATACATTATTTTATATATGCTTACAATCATATATTATATAAATGCATCTGTATTATACGTGTGCATGATTAAAGGCACTGTACACTTGTAAGTCAGTCAAGACATTCTTTTATAATGAAAGCTTTTCAACAAAACATGATATATAAGAAATACATGAAGGTGGTTGAAACAAAATATAGCAGGCATTAGGGTTCCATTATATATTAGTCACTTAATAGCAGTAATTATCACATCTCATATATTTTATTTTTCACTTCCTACACCTCAACCTTTTAGTAGAGTATATACCAAATACAGTTCCCATTATGTTAAATACATTAACATATATTCATCATTTCCTTCTTGATACAAGCTTTAATGAATTCCTTGCACTTTCCCACCCCCAATAAATCCAGTCAAAAATTATGCTTACATTCTTATTTATTTTACCAAACTTTTCAATCATCTTTAACTTTCATTTTCTATTTTTTTTAATTAAAGAATGGTCAGCCCATTATATTCTGTTTATCATATATTTTGTCTAAATATGTATGTGAATTTTACTTCTCTTTAAATCTACTTCAAATTTATCAGTGAATTAGAGTTTATTATATGCTGCAACATTTTTAAAAATGAGAACCTCTGTTTTACTATATAACAACACTTTGTATTCTCAGCTTAAAACTATTCCAATTTAAACTGTCATTTTTAGAATCATTATGCCACAGCCTGTTTTCTAAAGTAATAAATGCAAGCATAAAAAGTACAGCTATTATTCTGCTACACTATTAACAAACAGCAAAGAGAAGCTAAATTGATATTATCATAGTTTCTTTTGTGTCTATTGTTAATGCTGTTATATAAACCATTTTTGAGGCCATAGCATTTGGGATAATGATTTATGATGTAAAATATGATACTGTGTTTCATGCCTTATCCCACAATGAAACAAAATGCTAGCATATTTTATTTTGAATTAAACAAAACTGTAAATTTGAAATAATGCAAAACATGTAGTAAAGCCATGAAAATAAAATCATTAGAGAGCGTCACCTGGTTTAGCACATGGTCGCATGTATGCTAAAAGTCTCCTGCTATTATTAATATTTTTACTTCCCAACTCCATTAAGAAAGGTAATTTAAAAAAATTTTTTTTTTTTTTTAAGTAAAAAATTTATATACAAATCATAAAAGTTTGCAAGTATTCGTTGTGCGGCTGTAAAAAACAAACACTTAGATAATGTAAATGGCTGACGTGAGTGAAAAAGGAAACGTAAAAAATAATGTCACTTTAATAGATAAAAAAAAACTTTCGCTGATATTGCGAAAAAAAACACAACAGAAACTACGAGCATAATTTTTAATCCCTCTTCCCAAAGATTTAGAAGATCTACCACTAGTGATATTGAAAGTTTAGATTTGCAAAATCAAAATGGAGAAGGAACACAATTTCCCCCTTCTGTAATATGGAATGCTGATATGCTAGTTAGCATTTCTGAGAAATTCCACAACACAATTCCTAATGGTCTTTTTAACACTTTCCGTCGTTTTTTCACAGATTGTTCAATAGTTTTATCAGCCACAGATATTAATTGTTCTTTGTATAAATTCCCAAGAGCATTACTATATGAAGCACTCACTCTGCACAATCTATGGGACAGTGTTCTACGCTTAGCTGATCATCCCAATCAAAGATACCTCATCATAGAATTTCATGATCCAAACCAAAAAAATAGATTTAAAACGAAGATCAAAACACTGGGTCAATTTGCTCTAATTGCTGTAGATGAAAACAAACAGAAATACATAACTGGCATGTTGAAAAATGCATACCTAGGCTACTCCGTACAGGATTTTAAAAAATTAATGGAGCCATTTGGAAAGGTGGTCTCATTGCAACCAGTTTACCTAAAAGACACTCCAGTTCCAATATACAGCAATAGCTATGAATTTAAAGTCAAGCTAAATAAAAACTGATCCAACCACTATACCTACTCAGATTACAGACCAAGAAGCAACACTTTGCCTATATATAAGGGGGTTGAAGCCACAATGTTTCTCTTGTCGCCAGCATGGACATCTAGCAATAAACTGCACAACAACTCAATGCTTACAATGTAATCAGGTGGGTAAACATACACCTAAATGCATTCATAATAAAAACCAAGACAATAGTGATAAAACATCTAATCCACACATAACCTCTCCCACAAATGAAGATGTTTCACCAATTGAACTCTCCATTGAGCAGACTAATCAAGTCCTCAGCACAACCATTAATATCAGCAGCAAAACTACTCAGGCCGAAAATAATGAAACTCTCACCTCATCAGCCAAACCATGTAAAGAGTTAGATCCAACTCATATAGCTAAGGTACCACACTCAATTATTCACAATGACAATATCAGCCAATTTTCACCTATAATAAATAAGACCACTATAGATGTTATGGATACACTGACACCACCATTACCAACAATTGAAAGCTGTGACACAGACTACACTGCCAAAAGAAAACCTGAGTGAGCACGAAAAGATCAAGGTAATAAAAAAATAAAAACACTTGATACCGAAATTAACCAAACATGTTCCAATAATAACAGCATTCATAACCCAGAATTCTGTAACCCCCATTTAACAGACACTCAACAAACATAGGAAGCTCTAACTGAGCCAAAAAAATTTCATCTTTCACTTACCAAAGTCTCAAATTCAAGCAATGAATCAAAAACAAACCCTGAAGATAAACATATATACACTAGTATACCAACAAATATTACACATTATCTGGAAAAAAAACTAATGCAAACAAACCATCTCTTAAATATTTTGATGCCCTAGATGCCAACCCTGAAAATTTTAATTTCGAGTTGTAGCTGATTTTTTTTTCTGCATACAATACTTTTTCTAAATCTTATAAACAAGGCAACAAATAAAATCACAATCCAGTTGATTTAAACATATACTTTAATTTATTTTTTTTCTACATTTACTTTCAACATGAAAATAAAGATAGGAGCTTTCAATGTTCGAGATCTGAACTCGATTAAAAAAAACTTCCAGCTAAGTAAATGGATTCAATTTACACAGCCACACATCCTGGGTCTGCTGTAAATGAAAATATATAGTGGTTCTCAGATTGACCCCACAACCTTTTTAAGGACCCAAGGTTTTTCCACTTGTTCACGAGATTCATCATCACCTTCAGGAGTCACTGGCCTGGTCATCACAAGAAGCTGCCATTTTTCATCCTTTAAATTTTATATATCGACCCAAACCTACTTATAGTCACTTTTCATCACCATACTGTTGCACTCAACATAATTTTTGTTTACATACCTCCTGGACCAGCTGTTATCTCGAGATTACTGCTTATCATCAACTCACTACTATCATCAACTTCTTACCCAGTTATCTTAATGGGTGATTTTAACATGAGTTATCACTCTTTCGTTTCAAAGTGGCTACATCAACTTGCAATACCACTAATGAGTGCTGAAGGTTTTTTACCACCCAACTCCATCTCTTTCTACAACAGTCATTACACCTCACTTATTGACCTGTGTTTTTATTCACCCATGCTTCATCACTTAATTAACACTTAATCCCTCACCTTTCTCTGATCATTCTAGCCAAATGCTTGAATCTCAATCTAAGTACAATGCAAACATCAACAATTCAACTTCTTAAAACAATAAGAATAATTCTTCCTGCACACACTTCTGAATTTTTGTACTCTGAAACATATATTATGTTATTTAAACTTAGCACTATGCAACTTGATCCTGTTTAACGGTACATTTCTTTTATCAACATTCTGTCATTTAATATAAATCATATTACCCAAACCACACCACCACCCTCAAGACTCCTGACTCTGGCCAATGAGCTACATAAAAGAATCACCATGTGTAAATCTGCTCCAGATTCCTACGCACATATAAAAAGACTTACACAAATTTACAATGACACCTGCAATGCTCTAAAAGAGTACCTTACCATAAAAAAGAAAAAAATCTGTCTAACAAAACAACACACCTGGACACGAGGGTATATTAGATGGGCTCTGGGATATCTTTCTACTGTCAGAGTTCCACAAGCACTTGAAACCAATGGTGTTACCAAAGCCGGACACAATATGATAGAGCCAATATACAAATACTTCAAACAAAAGCTGCAGTCACATTGTGCCTTTACACCACCTGAAGATCTATTTAGCCAATCAGAGTTAGATAAACCTTTCCATGCTACTGATTTCTTGTTGAAACTAACCACAATTCCAAACACTTGTCATCCAGGGCCACATGGAATCCCCAAATTCATATTTTCACATCTCAGTCAGTTTACCACCACATATCTATGTGATTTAGCAAATTATTTATCACAAAGGCTGTTTAACATAAAAGATCTATATCCAATCTCCTTAGTTCCATTCATCAAAAATCAAGCTTTAATATCCAATCTATCTAATCTGCAACCAATCTCCATTGGTATTAAAATTCTGGAAAAGGTGCTAAAAGATAAAATCGAACCATATCTCCTCCCTCTATTATCACCAATGCAACATGCAAAAAAATACTCCTCAACAGGCCAAGCTGCCCTCATTTTCAAAACCATTGTAAACTCAGTTAGAGAGCAGAAAAAGTATGCTCCCATGGCTGTTCAAATTGACATTGAGGCTGCTTTTGACTCAGTCCCTATTGAAATTTTAATTGAAACACTTGCAGACACCAAAATACCACACAATCTCTTATATCTACTAACCAATCTACTCCTTAGTCGTGAATTCCATATTACAATTAATGGTAGAACATCACCTTCTTTCTCTCCTCACCAATCCATACCTTAAGGATCTCCACTCAGTTCATTATTATTTATGTTCTACATTAACCCTCTCATAAACAAAATACAACAAAAATTACAAGGAATCCAAATTCCACACACTGGACAATATGTACTGTGTA
This sequence comes from Epiperipatus broadwayi, assembly GCA_028023455.1. NCBI lineage: Eukaryota > Metazoa > Onychophora > Udeonychophora > Euonychophora > Peripatidae > Epiperipatus > Epiperipatus broadwayi. Next base: position 382,850 of record JAQFVV010006518.1, on the reverse strand, counting down.
TTGCATACATGGATGATTTTACTGTTTTTCTTACATCCAAAAAACAACTACCTACTCTGGAAAAAATACTTAATGAATACACCGTCAAATATAAACTCAAAATCAATATTAACAAAACATCAGCTTGGTCTCTTTACACTGGCAAGATAAATACACAAGTTTATCATGGGAAACCAACTAATTTTCTTCATTTTCCTTTCTACCTAGGGCCCTCTGCAATGAGACAAAACATCCAAAAAAAACTGAAAGATGATGCTGAACGTACAACCACTTTTCTCTCCAAAACCTACCTTTCACTATATGCAAAAGTATGCCTATTCAATCAGCTCGTAACTACAAAAATAACCTATTACTCACCAATCATAAATTTAACTAAATCTTTCACATCATCCATTTACTCACTCTGCAGCAAGCTATTATGGCGCAGAAAAGTAGTCTCCATCTCTGTAAAACAACTTAGTCTTCCAACAACTAGAAATGGATTAGGTCTTCACTCCATACAAATTTTTCACAAACAAAAAAGTATTAATCTCCTAGCTGCACTGATAAGAAGTTTTCCAGCACTTGAATGCATTCTTCAAATAACACCCACAGACCAACCACCACCTTCACATGGATATTTGTCTTTGCTCGTAAACCGACTTCAAAGCATTTATGATCAGGTGTCTTTTTTGGGTGTTGGTAGATACACCTATTGGACTATTTATAATATGCTATACCCAGACATAGCCACATATCCTCACTCACTCATGCTAAATGACGTAACCACATATCCTCACTCACCCATGCTAAATATGAACAATAGTCTTTTCATGCGATTTAAAAAGTGGTCAATGGAACCCAAATTTTTTGACTTTCTTTTAAAGGTTCTTCAATCTTCATGCTCTACCTACCTCCTATTTCCTTAAATACCACAGATTTTACAACAAAATTGATGCTGTTTGTTCCCTGTGCCACAGGGAAGAAGAAACACAACAGCACCTATTTCACACCTGCATAGGCCTAACAAATACCCAAGAAATTATGATTAACACATATAGACAAAATAACATCACACTTGATAACCTATTAGAGGTACTCAGTAAAAGCTCAATACCAGCAGCTCGTGCAGCAACTTTTTGTTTATATAGTTTCTGGTGCACCAAATGTACTTTCTGCCTTGGAGACAATACCACAAAGCACCCAGCCACATTCTCAAAGAACCTCAAACAATTAAAGGCCAGAGATGGCAAAATTGCACACCCAGATATATTTGCTGCTACATGGTCAGTATTTAAAACCTGAAACAAAGCATAACCTAAAAACAAATTATGACTTTTCTGTAACAAGAACAACTATTTTGGTGTTGTTTGTTTAACATATCCCTTTCTTTAATTATTCTTTCTGTTTGCTCTAAAGCTATATAGTTTTATATCATGTATTTTCAACAATGTAACTTTGGTTAACAACAAATTCATGTAATCTAATTTGTACAATAAAGTATATTATTGAAACAAAAAAAAGAAAATAAAATCATTAAATACACTTCATATGCTAATGCCATTTTTTAATAGTAAGTACAACATTCTGATAATATTTGAGTTAAATTGGAGTAAGTCTGTTCATTGAGGGCTACAAGTATTTATCATTGAATCTTTTTTCAAGATATGGCATGCCCTATATATTTTAATGCAGTTGGTAGAATGCCATTTTCTAGAATATGAGATCTGCTGCTTGTTTTCAGTGCTGCCATTTCAGGCACTCAAACTTCTTATGAACTTTAGAGCAATAAAGTCACTCAATAATTTTTGCTCCAACTGGTTAAGCATAACAGTAGAATGCCACACTCTAGAATGAGCTATTTCAATGCTGGCATTTCCAGAATTCGAATTTTATATAGACTCTCAGTCATTGGAATATTTTAAGATATGGAATTCAAATACAAACCACTATGGATATTTAGAATAATTAGGACCAAAAAGATAGCAACGATATGGAATTTGGTTGATTTATAATCAAAGGCATTTCATTTTATTGCTTTTTAAAATAGTTTTCCAATATATTTTGATAGAAAAAATAATTTGCTGTTTATATCTATAATATCACTTATGCTACTATGATTGGATTTTATACAATAGTGTTGTACTTATTGTTATAATATACACCTACTTGAATAGTTTATTTTGTTTTTAGTTTTAAAATGTTTTAATCCTATGAACAATTAGGACTAAGAGAATGACATGCTGACCTTTTGATCAAGAACTCAATTTGTATGGCTTTTTTGTAGAGAAAAAAAAAAGTTTCACAACGTTCTTGGTGGAAAACGTTCTTATATATATTGAGTTATAATACAATATTTTTCTGTTTGTTGTTATATTAATTACCTAAATAGTCTAATTTCTGCTTAGATAATGTTTCGTTTCTACATAATAAAATCTGAATTGGATAGCAATTATGTATATTTTTTCAACTGTTTTATAGCTAATTTATACAAGCATATATTAGATTTCATTCATTTTTTAAAAAGATAAAGAGATTATCGTAAAATTTACGATCGGTTTACATTTGATTTCATTCAGATTCTTAAAAATATAAATCTTTTTCTATGTTCCACATATTCAATTACCTATTATTTTTCTTTACGACTACAAGTAAAAGTTACTTAAATTATAACGCCGTTTTTTTTTTTTTTTTGTATTACGCAGCACACACACGCATATATATATGTTATATTAAAAGGGCTCGTTATGCAAATGTGGTAAATATACCAAACAAGTAATAGCCATCGTAACATCTGATTGGCTGTCAGATAAGCATTATAACGAGCGCAGTGAGATTTCCAGTCTCTCAATTTAATTTCAATACCAAACATGTGTATGATTTGGAGTTCGGACTTAATTCATATCCTGTCATGCTATAACATGAAATTCGAACCTAGAGTTGAAATTCAGGTTTTTTTTAAGTAATTAGCTTATAACCAAACTCAGCCAACTATCTATCATTCATCGGAAAATGGATGTCCAGCTACTCTTTGCTTGATAAGAAAGAAAAATTACTCAAACCCTCACTACATGGAAAATGGAAGACCTGTTCAGTATGGTTTTTTATTTGTTTCATTATTTTCTGCTGGAATTAGAATAGCCATATTTTTCTCCCAATTGTTACTTACAATGGTAATGGTGAAAACATTGCAGAAGATTTTTGTGCTAATTTGTCACGTGAGAAATTTTCAGAGAGGTCATATGATCTTCAAAGGCTAAGTTGAAAGAATGTGGTAACATGGAAGAATGTGGTCTTTTCAGTTGAATACTTTTTTTAAAAAATCTACCTAACTGGGAAAAGATTCAAATACTTTAGCTTTTGAGACTTTTGCTACTAGTTTAAACTGTTCACCATAATACATGCCTTGTGTTTTTCAGTGGAGCAATAGACTAGTAGAATCTGAAGCCTAAGGTTCATGGATTGCGCCCATCTCCATCACATTCAGCATTGAAACTTATGAACTTCTGAACAATGAAGCCATTTGTTTATGTTTTTATAAAGTAATAGTTCAGCAAAGATCTTAAGTCAGCTACTCTGTTACTGCATAAACAACATGGAGCACTTAGATACTGTAGACATTTATTTTGTACAAATATTAATAATAGATCTTGAGATAATCACAGGTGATATTAATTCTTACCTACATAATTTTTAATAGTAAATATATATATATATTAAATAGTAGAATTTGAACCTAGGATTTTCAGACTATATTCATTCTCCATTCCATCTCAAATGGCTGATCCACATGACCACATACATGTGAAAAAGATAAATGATTCCCATGGGTAAGTTCATAACCTCCCACACATACATACAATCAGTACTTGGTTTATATTAAGATAATTTATTAAACTTTAATGGACAAGCTTTAATATTCTCACCCTTCCAACAATTCAATTAAAGTTTAAGGAATTGCTATCTTAATATAAGTCAAACAGTAATTGTATATATGTGTGGAAGATTATGATCTGGTCAAAGTGATGAGTATTGCTTCTGCATAAAATACATAGATACATATATTGGGAATCTTTTTCTTTCATATGTGTGTTTATGTGTATCAGTTGTTTGAGAAGGTATGGAGGATGAATTTAGACTGAAAATCCTAAGTTCAAATCTCTATTTACTAATTTAATACACTGTATAGGTTTACTCACACCTGAATATATGTAATGTAATATATAAGGGATTCGAACTCAGACTTTCACATGAGCCTTGACTCTCCATGCCATCTCATATTTCTGACACACCTGATGATACACATGTTGAAAAGATAAATAATCACCAATATACATATTTTACATATTTCATGCTAAACCTGCAATCATCAGTTGGTCCAGATTACTATCTCCACACACATATACAATCAGTACTCAGCTTTATATGAAGATAGCCAATTTTCATACTTTAATGGACAGGCTTCAAACTATTTCATCCTATCCCACAACTCCATCCATTTTATTGAAAATCTGAAGATGGAACGTTCAAAGCCCATGTTAGCCAAGGTTGTCATCCTACCCATGTTGACCATTAAGTCATTCTGACCCTTCAGGTACTGGAGAATAATCCACTTACATACATATTCAAGGGATGGTCAGACCTTCAACGCACTATGTTTTTTTAATATGTGAAGTAAAACATTCAGTATACTGAATGAATAGGTTAATTGTATATATATATTAAAACAAAAAAATGTCCACTAATATTAATAATACAATAACGAAACTTAAATATATTCCAAACAACAGTAAACAATTTATAATATAATATAAATAAAAACTCATAAAGAAATATTTTCGATTATATTCATAATCATTATCAACTCAACTTATTCCAAACAACAGTAAACAATTTATAATATAATGTAAATAAAAACTCATAAAAAAATATACTGAATGAATAGGTTAATTGTATATATATATTAAAACAAAAAAATGTCCACTAATATTAATAATACAATAACGAAACTTAAATATATTCCAAACAACAGTAAACAATTTATAATATAATATAAATAAAAACTCATAAAGAAATATTTTCGATTATATTCATAATCATTATCAACTCAACTTATTCCAAACAACAGTAAACAATTTATAATATAATGTAAATAAAAACTCATAAAAAAATATTTTCGATTATATTCATAATCATTATCAACTCAACTTAGTTGAGTTGATAATGATTATGAATATAATTGAAAATATTTCTTTATGAGTTTTTATTTATATTATATTATAAATTAGTTGAGTTGATAATGATTATGAATATAATTGAAAATATTTCTTTATGAGTTTTTATGTATATTATATTATAAATTGTTTACCATTAGTTGAGTTGATAATGATTATGAATATAATCGAAAATATTTCTTTATGAGTTTTTATTTATATTATATTATAAATTAGTTGAGTTGATAATGATTATGAATATAATTGAAAATATTTCTTTATGAGTTTTTATGTATATTATATTATAAATTGTTTACCATTAGTTGAGTTGATAATGATTATGAATATAATCGAAAATATTTCTTTATGAGTTTTTATTTATATTATATTATAAATTGTTTACCGTTGTTTGGAATATATTTAAGTTTCGTATATATATATATATATTGTTAAATAGAGGTAGCCTTGACAATGGTTTGAAAATTGTTGATTGTTATTGATATTGGGATTATCTGTTGATTGGTTTTTAATAATATATATAATTCATGAATCTTGGTATATGACCTGATGACATTTACTTCTGTTATACTGTATTTGAATTTAAATGACAGTTAAAAAAGGTTGAGATTAACTGAAAGTACTTCTGTGGTTTTTTATAACTTTTACAAATATATTATCACCATTATATTCATTATTTATATATATGCACTAAAAACTGTAGATATATAGGACTATCTTCTGCACGTGTAGTTTATTGGATTTTTAAAGAGTATTTTAATATCTTTATTAAAGTTTATATTATAATTTTTAATATTAAAATGGCAGAATAATTTGGAATTATGAAATGATCATTAGGGTCAAACTAAGATGAATATATAATATAGCCTGGTGATGGCACTCAGCTGCCTAGTAACCACAACCCATTTTCATACAAGAAAACATGAAAACAAGTTTGAATGATAAGGAAAGATTTGATTTTGCTTTGATTTGGCTTATTATAGTACAACAAACATCCTGCTTACATCTTAAGTTAATTATAGAACATACTTTTTTGATTTTCTTATCAGTCATGAAATTGATGTTTTCCTTAGCCATGACTGAATTATTCCTTTATCATGGGATTGATTTACTTATTAATCACAAAATCGATTTATTTATTGGAATAAGACTGATTTACTTATTAGTCATAAGAAATTGATTTGTTCATTAGCCATGAGATTTATATGTGTGCTGATTTACTCATCAATCGTGAGATTAATTTATTCAATGGTCATAAGATCTATTTACATATTGGACATGGGAGAATGATCAATCATGAAATCGATTTATTTATCAGTCATGAAAATAATTTAATCCTTGATCATAATAAAGTATATTCTTTATAGAATGATCTTCTAGGAAACAATAAAATTATTTTAACTTTAACACAGGTTATATCAAAATCAAAATTGGAGATCCTCTACAAATTAGCTGTTCTGTACAATTCTGATGTAATTATTCTTCAAGATGCTCATCATTATTCTAATAATATTTACATTAATTATTAATATAATATTTACATTAATTATTAATAGACTGAATTCTAAATATAATATGATTATGCAAACAACTTTTATTAAAGATGGTTTGAATGATTTTGCAATTACCATTCAAAGAGAAAATTGTTACATATGCGACATTCTTTTCAAAACAAATTGGTTATATCCTCCTCATCCCGATCTTTTCATATCTTCTGCACTTATAAATGTTATGTATTATACTACTTTTTTGGAATATGTAAATAGGGATTGAAGAATAGATTTAAATATATACTTACTTTACAATGCTAGGCAGCTAGAAAACAATTCCGTATTTATGTTTTGCTTCAATAAAAAATGTCTCTTCTACTTCAAAATCAATAAAATATCACATAACTTCAGGTTATGCAATATTATTTCAGCAGAGGAAATATGCATTAGATTCTAACGACCCAGACACTGGTTCAAGATATAAAGCATGAAAACCATAAGGTTGAAATTGGCTGGGGGCAAAAAAGGACATTATTAATTAACCTTTATGGCATGATAAACCAAAACTATTCATTCTTCTAATCTACATTACTATAGTTGAAAGCTATCCTTTACTGAGATAGAATTTTAAAAAAGCTAATTATACTTGGTATCTTAAACCAAATATTAATATAATCTCTCTAGTTTTCTTTTTTATCATAGGTTAAACAAACTCTTAACAATTGCTACCAGACAACCCATCTCTCATGGATATCATAGGCAGTTCATTTGAAGTTGGATAAAAGCCAGTGTATTTAATAGCTAATTTTTATCTACTAAAAATCCAGAAATTTCTGTCAAACTTTTAAAATCATTGGAGAGGGACCATGGAAAACAAATGTTCACAAGACCTACTTACAAGGTCTGGACAGTGTTATAAAAGTTTGATGGCATAAAAGTACTTTCAAAAGAGCCACTAATGTCGGTGCTAATCAAGTTTCCAATCTGTATATCAGATTTTTAATCCCAAGATTGATAGAGTGAGAAAAAGCATCATTATGATGGAATTGCATGCTTTTAACCATGCTTATACAGCAATCTGATAAAATATATAGATATTAGTGAACTCAAGGGCAATTGACTTTAATCGGGAATAATCCCGGGAATAGATAACATGCTTTCAGAGTTCCTAAAAAGTTTAGAGTATAAAACCAAAATATGGTTGGCAAAATTGTTGTGTAACATTACTCATATGAAAAAAATTCCACAAGTTTGGCACACAAAAAAAAACTTTTTTAGCTGTAAAACCAAACAAAACCAGCAATGATACCAAAAAATTATAACTCAATGACATAATTATGTTCCTACAAAGAAGTATATTAACAAGAATTTTGCCAATAATTGAGAATCAGCTGCTAGTTTTAGACCAGGAAGAAGCTGCTGCAAATGTTTTATCTTTAACAAATCATATTGAAAAAGACTTTCAAAAATTGGTGTTACATTTGTTGATTTAATCTTACTTAATGATGTATTTGGGAAATGATTTTCTCCTAAAAGTTTCTAAAATTCTTAAATACAGAAAAACCTATTTTCTTTACTTGATAAGATGTTTTTAATAGGAAAATTCAACTGATATTAATAATCATTATAGGAACATATGAAATTCTACAGAACGGACAACCACAAGATTCAATATTTTTAGCTACTCTATTTAATGCATTCATCAGTAAACTTTCACATAGAAAAGACTGGATAATTATCTATGCTAAAGTAATATTGCTTTAATTTTCAAAAAATGATACTTTTCTAAAGTAGAAAATTTTCAGCATAAGAATCTTATAATCTGAATATAATCTAATTTACTTTCTGAATTAAATCAACATTAATTTTTACGAATGAATGGTTGGAATTATTTAATATTGTGATGCAAATATTTTACAGACAGCTTCATAGCATCATCATATTCTTCTGGAGTAGTTGTGCTCTTGCAGGGAGAAAAGGGTCTCACTTTAAAGTTTTGGATAGTTAAATATCCCCATTAAAATATTACTACAACATTGAAATCCACTCCTTTGCAGTGGCTTCCTATTATTTAACTTATTCATTTACCAGATACCATAAGGGAATATGGTTCATATATATATATATATATATATATATATATATATATATATATATATATATATATATATATATATATATATATATATATATATATATATATATATATAAAACTGTTAAGTAGTTTAGACTTTCCAATAACCAATAATTCAAGGTACCATTTCACCCTAGATTTGATCCTAATTCCGAGAGCCTTTTTTAGGATGGTTAACCAAGAATGTACAATCAAAGAGATATAGCATAAAAATGGAATTCTTATAAGATTCCAAATAAATATCTCAGATCAAACAATAAAGCCAGTTAGATTTTATTTTCCTAGATTCAACTGGAATCTCATTATCAGATTCAAGCAATTTATGGAACTTATGGTTAATGTTCTCATCTATTTCATAAATAATATCAGTCAATGATCTTTTTAAATGTGAGTAAATACAAACTATGATCCACATAGTTAATAGCTGTCCAATTTATGGATACACTGGCAGAATTTAAGGATTTAATGAAGTTATAAATGAATCCTACCTCCTGGTTAAAATCTCTGTAGTTTCCTTTATGATATTTTTAATGATCAATGATCAAAACAATATCATGATCAAGGAATAAGTAAATCCATCTGATTTACTCATCAATCATGACATTAGTTTATTCATTTGTTATGAGATTGATTAACTTATAGATTCACTTATTAATAAGTCACGAGATTGATTTATTGATTAATCATGACAATAGTTTACTCATTGGTCATGAGAATGGTTTATTCATTGATCATTAGATTGATTTACTTATTGTTTGTGAATGCATTTCTACAATGTTAACATTGCATTTGGAATGGATAATGAAAATATTTTTGCCATATTGCTATAAAGATCTAGTGTTATATCTATGAAGCTATACATGTGAATTGGCCTGAATTTGCATGATTTTGACACTAATCATTTTAGATAAATATATCAATGATTATCATTAATCATTTATTATATTAGAATTTACTGCATCATTCATAATTAAGTTATAAATTTTAAAGCTCATTTAAAATGAATGTTTCTGTTTTTAATTAATACAATACTAGGCAAAAAAAAAAAATTTACTAAAATTTTTCCATAACCACAATTTTGTCTATTAACAAATAGATGTTTTCACTAAACAAAAAACATTTATCATATATATGCAAAACAAAATAACCTTCCTATCATTCACTTTAAAAATCAATTTCCTTTAGCACCAAAGGATGTTTTCTTGAGATTGATAGCTTCCGATTCAGAATATTTTATCATCAAAATTTCTTTTACTCTTCTTTTTATTTCACTTTTTTCATAAAAAAAAATAAATAAATTCTGCATTGTCAAATAATATTTTATGACCTGTATTCAGTTCATGAATATACAAAGCCTGAGTTATGATATCTATTTTTTAACTCTAATGAAGTTTAACTCTTTCATTAAGACTTAATTTATTTTGACCTATATAAATTTTATGACAACTGCAAGAAATTTTATAAACTACTACAAAAATAGATTTGCAAACAATTGAATGTTTTGAACTATTTAATAATGAATTTAAATTCAAGCCTGTCTTCCAGATCACTTTCCTACCACCCAATAAAAAAACTATTCTTATATTAGTAAATCATTGACTCATAAGGAAAAGAAATAAACCCTATTCTCATTGACAATTAAATCTTTATTATTAACAGATTGTTAATAAGAATAAAGAGGTTATTTCATTGCTATATAAGTCATCAATTAGTAATTTGATTTATAAAAATATTTTTATTGGGTGGTATGAAAGTAGTTGTGAAGAAGAATCTGCAAAGTTCATAAAAGTACAATTAAAATTATATATCATAACTCAGCTTTGTATATTCATGAACTGAATACAAGTCATAAAGCAGAGGCTATCTTTTATTAAAAGAGTGAATTGAAAAGAATAGTAAAAGAAAAATTGATGATAAAACTTTTTGATTCTAAAACCATCAATCTTATGAAAACATTCTTTGATGTTAAAGGAAGTTGATTGGAAGATTATTTTGTTTCATGGGTGTATATGTACATTGTGTGTTTTTGTCAAATTTTACTGGAAAATGTTTTTTCCCCTTAATAGATGAAATCATAGTTGTGGAAGAATTTTTAGTAAAATTTTGAAGTTTTTTTTTACTAGTATTGTAATGTTATATGAATTTTTATTTTATTTATAATTACTAGTATAGCATTACGTAGTATTAAATTTCTGTTTTAATTAAATATAAATACATAGAGTAACTCAACTTTATCTTTCTTTTTCTGTGTGTGATATCGTTTTTATATAAACTTATGAATTTCATTTCACCACACATTCCTGAGATAAATAAATAAAAACGTTTGAAAATAATGAATAATGCCAAGGATATATTTCATTTTGAACCAGTTCTGTCAGCTGTGTCTCACTATTTGTTAAGTATTTATCAATAGTAAATTATTGTAATTAGATTTATAAGTATAAAACCTGCTATAGTTACATTTTTGACATTAATTATTTCTGAAAGAACGTTAATGATTATTACTAATCATTTGTTAAATTAGAGATTGTCTCTAAGCTAGATATAAATTTTAATTTCACTACATCAAAATCTTCTGCCTGTAATTTTTTTATTTTATTACCTTAGCCTTCTGTCACTATTTTTTTCGAACTATCTGCTTTATCTATTTTTTGCATTTATTTGGTTTATCTTTTAGAACGTGATGTATACTTTTATCTTTTACAAAATTTATTTTTGCCACCTTTTTTTTTAATAATTTAATCACCACTGTATGATTAATCAATAACACCTTGATATTTATTTCTGGCAGTGACTACTACTTTTATTACACCTTTTAAATTTTCTTGAATAATATCTATTTTTTGTTTAAATATAATTAAGCAGTTAATTGTCATATTTTTATATTGGACACGTTTAACTTTCTATTAGGTACAATTTCTGATAAAACTTTTCTCATCAATCAGTTTAAATTAAATCTTGATCCCATTCGTGTTTCATGGAAGTCCAGAAGCTGAGATATACATCTTTAAACTTGTCCACATTTCATATTTATACTGTTCAGAATTTCATAAGTGTATAATAAATCTCAGGCAATTAGATAATTGTGAGTTTTAAAGTAAACCAAGATGGTAGCCCATATTCTTGATAAATCTACAATTCCGGGGACCCTCGAAAAATGTTTACAAAAAAAAATGGCAGCTAGGAAATGTATTTAATAGTTACA
>JAQFVV010006518.1:288311-365811 GCA_028023455.1 Epiperipatus broadwayi | reverse complement strand
TTAGGACTTTCAGTCTATATTCATCCTCTACTCCCTCTCAGACAACTGATACACATGAGCACACCCACATAAAAAAGATAATTGACTTCTGATATAAAAATTTCATACAGAACAAGTATTCATTATTTGGACTAGATCATAATTGACTACACATATAAGCGATCAGTGCTCAGTTTATGTTAAGATAACAATTTCTTAAATTTTAATGAACAGACTTTAATCATCTTAACCTTCTGACAATTCAACTGTCCACTTCATTGAAAAATCAATGATAGAATGCTCATCAGTCTTAGTTGATTTGATAACTTTGTAGATGTTATGTCAATCTGACCCCTCATATTATTGGACCATTACTTATTCATTTATATTAATGAGGGGTGTCAGATTGACATAATGTCTACATAGATATGACTACATTATCAAATCCACCAAAGGTTTTGAGTATTCATAGTTTTCAATAAAATACATGAATTGTTGAAAGAATGAGAGGATTGAAGCCCTTCCATTAAAGTTTAAGGAATTTCTATCTTAATATAAGCCAAGCGCTTATTGTATATATGTGTAGGGTATGATCTGGTCCAACTGATGAGAGTGGGTTCTGCATATACATTGGGAATCAGTTACTTTTCTGACATGCATGTGGTCAGGTGTATCAGTTATTTGAGATGGAATGGAGGATTAATATACATTGAAAATTCTAAGTTCAAAGTCCTCTATTATTATAGTAAACATTTAGTATACTAAACTAATAGATTAATTACATATTGTGAGTTTAGTGACTGGTGGCTACTATATGGTAGTTTACATTCACATCACCAAACAAATTTTTTATTATAGTTTTCATTGGTAAGAACTTTGGACCTAATGCATTTCACATTTAGCACCCATCTGTTATCTATTTTATACTACAAATCATAATCATTATTATTTGAAGCAATCATTATAAAGATTTACATATAAATAAGATGAGTTAATAAATAAGGTTTGTATATGAAGACTCAAATAACAACTAGAAATTACAATGTATGCAAATTCAGAATATTATTTTAAGGCAGTATTTAATATGCTTATACTGAATGTTTCCTGTATATATAATTAAAAGATTTTGAACTCAGGATTTATCATTCTATTCATCCTCCATTCTCTCAAACAACAGATACACATGACTGCATATATGCAAAAGAGATACATGATTCCCACTTTATGTATTTTGTGTAGAACCAACACTCATCATTTGGTCCAACTGTTGAATGTTGGTTCTGTGTGAATTTTTTTATATGTGGCTCAACTATATCATCATCAACCATTATTAATCCACTGCAGGATGAAGGTCTCTCCAAGTTTAATCCACCTTCTCCGATCTTAGATTCTCTTCTCCACATCACCCCTGACACACTTTCTTATTTCATCCATCCATCTTACATGTGGTCTCTTTCTGGGTCTTTTACAATCTCTTGGAATCCAGTTTAAAATTTCAATTGTCCATCTGTTATCATCTCTTCTAGCAATATGTCCAGCCCAACTCCATTTCAATCTTTATATATATATATATATATATATATATATATATATATATATATATATATATATATATATATATATATAATGGGGATCATTTATCTTTTTTGCATGTGTGTGGTCATGTATATCTGTTGCTTAAGATGGAGTAGAAGAGGAATAGAATGAAAAATCCTGAGTTCAAATCCCTCTAATTAATTCCAAACATAAGTCATCATAATTTTGTAAATCATATCGATGGAATAGTCTTACATTTAATTATACTTTATTCAAATAGTTAAAGATGATAAATTGTAAAATAGAAAACATGCAATTATCTGTTAGATTAATATACAATCAAACATTTTAATAAACTAATTCATTCACAGACAATTAATGACTAAAATGCATTCTTGAGAGATTTATATCATTCCAGTAAATAAGGACCTATAAAAGAGTAATTTAAAAAATAAGAAAAGAAAAAACTATTTGGGATTACTGAAACAGTGATTTGAAAAAAGTTGTCATTACAGACAGTTTATTTTTCATGAAGATACAATGATAATCTAGGACGCTAAAAAGCCCTGCCTGATGCATATTATTGTTTAAAATTTTAAATAATGAATTTAAAATAAAATCAAAAAAAAATTATTTAATATATCAACCCGGCATTCATTCCTTATTGAAACCTTATCAAGATATTTTTTTACAAATCACATTGATGTGATGTACTGTGACTTCTCCTTAAATGGAGTCAGGAATCTCTCAACAGCTATGCCCAGAGAAACCTGTTAGCCACTTTACCTTCCTTTTCCATTGTCCACCCTAAGTTTTCCCATAATCTGCTCCATCCCATTTCCACAACATAATCTTTGTCAACTCCATGACCTTCATATCTAAATCCCCCTTATTTTATCCCAAACCTAGCATAAAAACCAATAACCCACTTTCTGTATAATCACTTTGTTCATATTTAACCTTCCATAACTTCATTATTTGTACCCTTTCTGCTTCCAAACATTTACATTAAAGTAACAAAAGCCTAAAATTTTCTATGCCTTCCTTACACAACTTGCAGACTAAATCACCCATATTTTTCCATTTACATGTATATTCCCTTGTTGCTAAAGATCCCATTTGAGCCTTAAACAATAAACTACTTTCCTTACTATTATCATAAATTAACTCACACCCAACCTTCCGTTTACTTCTATATATATTTAAACTCATTTTACTCTCCATACTAGTTCTCCATCTCTCCAACTCCCTATTCTTTATTAGTGCATCTATTCTTCTATCCCATTCCTTCCCACTATAACACTCAACAATCCTCCTAACACAATCATCCCATCTTTTGTACAAGTATACTGACATAACTTCTTTATCCAAATCTTCTGCATACTGCATTACCTTTCTCACCCATCTTGTTGCCTGCTCTTTACTTGTAACCCAATTAAATACTATTTTGGCTATTCTTTTATTATCCCTAAACTGCAATCTACCGAACATTTTCAATTTGCTTTTTGCATTCCTTATATAAAAACTTGACCATCCCATTTCTCCTTGAATTGCCTCTTTTGCTGTCCACACCTCAGCATCTAATGCATGTCTTCCTACTTCCCTTTGTACTTTTTCTAAGCAATCTAATACCCCTTTACTAAAACATAATGCATCATTGCCGTATGTTAACCCTGCTACTGCCACTCCCTTCCATACAATTCTAGCTACATCATATTTATTATATGAAAACACTGTTAATTTCTTTATCAATCCCTTTCTTTTCTTTGTTTCATTTATCAATTTTTTCTCCCATTCATCCAAGCAATTTTTCTTATTACTCAAGATGATTCCCAAATAACTATATCTGTTCACTACACTTTATATCCCCCAATAAAAAATCTTTATCTTCTCTTTCCCCAGTATTTGATTTTTCTTCACTAAATTTAATCCCCATATCTTTACCCATCCTTGCGCATGTCCTCAGCATAACTTCCATATCTTCTCTTCTTTCTGCACACAAAAAGACATCATCCGCAAAAAAAAAAAAAGACACGACAATGTATATACTCTTTTGCCACCTGTTAATGGTATCTCTATCCCTCTTCCTAGACTTTCTATTGCTCTCTCCATTTCACTCAAATACAACACAAACAAAATAGGTGACATAGGGCATCCTTGCCTCAGTCCCACCCCATTTTTAACTTTAACTGATTCTATATCCCCTAATTGATATGTATAGTAATTATTTTCATATAATTTCTTAATAACACCTACTAAAGCTTCATCCATTCCCAGATTTGCTAAACTTATCCATAATCTATTTTTATTCACTCTATCATATGCCTTCTCTATATCTATAAAACTCATATGTAACTGTCTACCTGAATTTACACTCATATCTATAAGTTGTGTAACTACAAATAAACTATCTCCTATATGCCTGTCTGACCTAAAACCTCCTTGCATTTCCACCACTACATTATTTTTTTCTATCCATTTTGCAACTCTTCCAGCCACCATATATGAAAAAACTTTATATAAAACTGATGTTACTGCTATTGGTCTATAATTATTTAACTTTCTATGATCCTTACCTTTTCCTTTAAATAATAATCTTACTCTTGTATTACTCCAACTACCCGGAAAAACTCTTCTGTGCCATCTTATTAAAACATGATAGTAACTTTACTTTTGCCCTATGCCCCAAATTCATTACCATCTCTGCTGCCCATCCATCTAATCCTCTTGCCTTACCACTTCTCAGTTTCTTCCCTGCCTCATTCAGTTCATTTTCTGTAAACATAATATTCTGATTGCTATATGCTTTCATATTTTCTATCCCTCTGTCCTTCACATCTAACATCTTTTCTATATCCATTACATAACTATTCAATATTCTCTCTAATTCTTCTCTAGAGCTACACTCTATTCCCTCCTCATCCAGTAATACTATTTCTCTCTCCCCTAAATTTCTCCTTTTAATGTAATTCCAACATTTTTTATTACCATCTCTTCCACTTTTATTAATATCATCCAATAATTTACTATTTAGTTTCATTCTCTCTCTATAATTATCTATTTTAGCTAACTTCTTCTTTTCTAAGTACTTTTTCCATTTAGCATTAATATGTTTTTCACTTTCTGTGTTCTTAATAGCACACTTATATTCTCTACATGCTTTTTTTCTCTCTTTTACACTTTTACTAACTCTCATTTTTCTATTACTTTTATTCTTCTGAATATTCTCACCTAAAACCCTATTTGCCACTTTTTCTATTTTATCACACCACTCCTCATACTCATTTCCAACCAACTCTTCCATGATTTCTTCAACTTGTATTTTATACTCTTGTAACTTATTCTTATCATTAACTCTCCATCCACATCTTTCACTATTGTTTCTACTTTTATTCCTATTTTCCATCACATTACTAACCATTTTAATTACAACAAAATTATGATCACTATTACATACTCTCTCTTCATTATCAAACACCTTAATTTTCAGTACTTTATTCATTCCTTCTTTCTCTACCAATATATAACATATTGTGTGGGATATATTATTCCTAGACTATGTATATTGTCCCTCATAAATATTAGATAAGTTTCCAATGCTCAAATTTACTCTCTGACAAAATTTCTTCAAAAGCTGTCCATTCTTATTGTCTACATCATCAATTTCTTCAATATGCCCATTCATATCTCCTATAACCATTATTCTCTTCCCCTTTTCTTTAAAACTCTTTATATCCTTAACTAGGCACTCATATATGCTATTGTTCCATTCCATTATAGTTTGACTATCTCCAGTAGCTATATAAACTATAATCACCATCAATTTTTGTTCTCCCAATCTTATTTCAAACCACAAATGTTCTTGGCATTTAAAGTATTTAAATATTTTTTTGATATAACACCTATACCACCACCCTTTTTTTTGTTCTCCCAATCTTATTTCAAACCACAAATGTTCTTGGCATTTAAAGTATTTAAATATTTTTTTGATATAACACCTATACCACCACCCTTTTTTTCTTTCTTTTTTCTATTTATACCCTGCCATACCAAATTTTTCAAAACAGGTTCTTCTTCTTCTCTTAGATGTGTTTCCACTACTGCTAATACCTCAAGCTCTTCATTTTCAATTGCTTTGTTTAATTCCTGCCACTTTTCTGGTCTCCTACCACCTTGCATATTCAAATACCCAATTTTAACAATTTTTTCTTTCCTAACTACTCTTTTATAAATTTTTTTTATTCTTTCTTCTCCATTATGCTTATAAATAACATTACCAACTATTCTGCAGCAGCTTCACCCAATGGACGCAATTTATATTACATTACAATAAATATCTTATATATAATACCCATAATTTTTCTGTTGCCTGGTTGGTGAATGAATGTTTGTCCAATGAAGTCACAATCACTACATGTATGTGAAGTAAGTAATACCACCATTAAATAAAAAAATGCTGGGGGAAAAATTAGTATTGTGCTCTTAACTATAGGGATATAGTATATATTTTGTAGTAAACATTCCCATCAAGCTGCAGGAGCAATCACAAATGCTGATTCGTAATTTGATATTAAGGTGATCCATGCTTTCATGGTCTATCAATCCTGTAATAATAGTTCAGATGAACAAAATTCTTAGCAATGTTAACCAATTTTTTATAAATTGGCAATGTTTATTAAAAGAAACATATTTATATTAAGTCTTTAAAAAAAATTGTTAAAAGCAATCAACTATATTTAATAAAAAAATTCAAAAACAACCAGCAGTTTTGTATTCCATTCCAGCCAGCTGCAAAAACAACCACAAAGACTAATTTATAATTGGATGTTAAGTGCTCTATGCTTTAATGTTCTGTCAATTCCCTAATATAATTCAGATAAATGACATACTCACCAATGTTAACGAACTTTTATAAATTAGTAATGTTTAATAAAAAAACATATTTACATTAAATCTTTAAAAAAAATCAATTATTAAAAAAACAATTCCACATTAATGATGGTCTCCACCATAAAAAAATATTTGGAAAAGAACATGCTTTTAACCTCAGATGTATAGTATTTAAATTATGAAGAAAATGTGATTACAGTATATAAATTTATGTTTGAAATATTATATTTAGTGAGAGGAAAAAATAGATACTATAGTGATGTATTTCCATTTGGTAATCGTTACTGTATTATTATGTTTATGTGAAGAATTAACAAAAAACACTCATCTTTCAGGGTAGCTATATTTCACACATTTAATATATAATATTAAAATATTTTTTATAATTTACATTAAATCTTAAAAAGTTTTGGCTTGTATATAATTGAAGTTGAAACAATGGTATCCTGGCTGGCTACATTTTTCACATTTAATATGTAATATTAAAATCTTTTATTTAGTTTACATTAAATCTCAAAAAAAAAATTGTTAAAGCAAGCAAATAAAAAAACCCACTGGGCTTTACAGAGTCTGGATGTAGTCTGGTAAATAATAAAATACATACATATATATAAAAATGATTAAATTTATTATGCTTTTTTTATATACATATATATTTCCAAAACAATATAAAAATATATATTTAAGTTATAACTCTAAAGCTTCCAATAAACTAAGAATGCCAATTTTCTCCTAGTTGTGCTAGATCTTTAACTAGATTAAACAAATATGTAAACATGGTTACAAGTCCAACGCAACAGGGAGGGAAATGGGCAGTTAGCTTATTGAAAACTTTAGAGTTATAATTTAAAATATTTTTAGATTGTTTTGTAAATATATATTGTAACCAGTTGGCTACATAGCTGCCCTAAGAAAAATAAATAATTAGATAGTTGGTAGCATGTTTCTCAGGTTTGAGTATAAAAAAAATTAATTAATGGGGGAAAGTAATATTTAATTTTCCTATACATCATTTTTAAATGGATCTATATTTATCTCAATATTTTTTAAATCCCCAATATGATAGTATGAGAATTCTCAAACATTAAATATATTTAAAAGTATTTTTATAATAAAAAAAGAAAAGAAAAGAGAGATAAGAACAAAGTAAGATTTTAATATCTTTGTAAATTTTTTATTCTTAATATCAGTACAATTAATTGATTATCTTGCTGTTTCTTGCAAGATTTGTTTTTTAATTGTAAAGGAATGTCAAGAATTTTATCTATAGTTGGCCAGTACAAGTAATCAGAGCATTGATGATGATCAGCATGTTTTAATGACCCAGAACTATTGATTTTTATAATTATGTGATGGATGAGCACTAAGTTGGTGCATCCAAATTAATATTTAAATAATTGTCCAAGCTTGGCAAACGCTTAATAGTTAGCCTGATCTACAGAAGATCCATTTCCAATCCAGTCACCAGATTGACTGTTGATTTCTTTTTATGGATCATTCATGATGATGAATGATTATTTCTTTTGAGTATAACTCATACTTTCTTTTACTTGATAATGGTGGTTGATTTATAATTATACTTATAGTAGCTCTAAAAAGTGACTGGCTAAATCACAGAGACTGTGATCTCATGCTCTTTTGAATATGTAAAATTGGTTTTTATATATTTAATATGAATATTTTTTATTAATATCTTACTTCATTATTGATCACACACATGTCAAAAAGATAAATAATCACTAATATAAGCATTTCATGCTAAACCAGCACTCGTCAGTTGGTCCATATTATCATCTCCATGCATATATACAATCAAAGCTCAGCTTATATTAAGATAGCCAATCTTCATGCTTTAATGGACTTCAAACCAGTCCACCCCATAGCTCTTCGGCCGTCCATTTCATTGAAAATCTGATGGTAGAATGCTCAAAACCTGTGTGAAAATTTGAATTCAAACCCCTATATATTACATATAGAAGGTCAGGTATGAAAAAACCTGTAATGTAGAAAAAAATTCATATTATAAATCCATATTGTAAATATTAATTAAATAAAAAAATCACCCACTATAACATTAAACTCTCTCTGTCAATTTTTGGCATCTTGGGATATAGACTTTATTTTCTTTAGCTCCTAAAGATCATTTGAAATTTTAAAAAATATTTACATTTATTTATTATTTTTAAAAAAGAGATGATAATAAGAAAGAAAAAATGAAGTTTAAAAATGTTTTTGATGGGTGACAGAATTTTATTAAAAACTAATAAATTTAGATCAGGTAAATTTAACAAATCTGTAGTTGAAAAAGCAAACAGAAAGATTTTTTGGAGTGAACTTTTGGCTTAGTCACAGCTGTCAAAAACACTAAAGAAGTCATTTGTCTTGAAGAAATAGAATTTAAATTGAATAAGTTAAAATATTATATATATTAAAAAGATTTTTTTTAGATTAATTTAAACAAATATTTTATCTTTTTTTTAAAAAAATAGCAATTATTATACCTGAATCATAACGCCATTATAAAAAAAAATTATTATTATTTGTTTCCAAAAGAGTAATATAAAAAACCTAATGAAGTGATCTGTGACTCTTCGATAAATCTTAAATCACGTGGTATTAATTACATAGATTGGAATAATTTAAAAATCAATTAGATAGATAGATAGATAGATAGATAGATAGATAGATAGATAGATAGATAGATAGATAGATAGATAGATAGATGGGTGGATGGATGGATGGATGGATGGATGGATGGATGGATGGATGGATGGATGGATGGATAGATAGATAGATAGATAGATAGATAGATAGATAGATAGATAGATAGATATCTGACATGCGTGAATCTTAAATCACGTGACTAATTATGTAGATTAGGCAAATTTCAAGCATCGATTAAATAGATAAGAAAGTAAGCAGGAAAATAGATAAAGGTTTGGGTTAATGAGTGATGGATAAATAGATAGATATGCACATAGGTAAGTATATACGTGTTTAAATGTTTATTAATTAAATAAATAAATAGTTAAGTTAATATACAGTTAAATATTTTGATGGGTGGATCGTTAAATATATAGATATACATAATCATCATCATTTTTAACTACTATCGATCCATGGCAGAATGAAGCTTTTTTCAAATTTAATCCAGTTTTCCTAATTTCTAGTTTCTCTTTTCCACATCACAACAGTAAACAGTACACTTCCTTATTTCATCTATTTATCTCACATATTCTCTTTCTAAATCTTTACAATCTCTTCTAATCCATTTTATGTTTTCAACTGTTCATCTATTATCATTTCTTCTATCAATATTTCCAGCACAGCTTCTTTCAATGATATCATTAAGGTTTGTTTGATCTCTTATCCATGTATTTGGTTTTTGATCCCTTCTTATTACTCCTAATATGCATCCTTCCATATTCATTAAGTGATCCAAACTCTCTGTATTGTTATTCTGTTAAGTATCCACATCATAGATCCATTAGTAAGATTTGGTAAAACATATTTATTAAAAACTTTTCTTTTCAAACATTTATGAATATTTCATTTTAATATTGTTATTTCTACCAAAAGTATTCCATCCAAGTTTAATTCTATGAATAGTTTCATTCATAATGTTTCTATCTGTATTATTACCATGATATATGTAATTGACAATGCCTTCTAATTCATCATTGTCAATGTTTATTTTCTTTTTTGAAAATGTACATTGAACATTATTTTAGATTTTTTAATATGTATCTTCATTGATACTTTATTCCTTTTGTCTGCCAACTTTTATGAACATTTCCTGTAGTTCTGAAGCATTATTTTAAAACCATTGCAAAATTTAGATAATTTAAATAATTTCCATTTACTTTTCTTCCCTTAGCTTCCCACTTTAATATACAAAATACTTCTTGTAAAGCTGTTGTAAAATTTTTTGGAGATTTGGAGTTACCTTGTCCTCCTCAATGTTAATCTTCTTAGCACCAGTGTGTATTCTAACCTAGCTGCTGTATTTTGATAAGTATTCTTCAGAATGTGCCAAAATACTAAATCTACATATTGATGATCAAAGAAATTGAGGAATGTACAGAAGGTCTCTTTTTTCCTCAGCTAGTAACCACTGTTAAAGTGATATCCTTTATTGATGATATCCTGGTAATTATAGGAGATCTTCATAAATTTCCTCTTATTTTCTATATTCTGGAAAAATTCCAAATGCCTACAGGGGATCTACAATACAAGTTTGTAAGACATCTGTCTAGCAGTTATCTACAAATTGTAATGTACCATCATACTTCACAGGAATTTATTCATCCTTTCTTGGAATTTCAATCAATTTATCTAAGATACAATCAAGTCATCACTGGAACAATCTCATTCTTAAAAAGTTCAATAT
Organism: Epiperipatus broadwayi; assembly: GCA_028023455.1. Classification (NCBI taxonomy): domain Eukaryota; kingdom Metazoa; phylum Onychophora; class Udeonychophora; order Euonychophora; family Peripatidae; genus Epiperipatus; species Epiperipatus broadwayi. Next base: position 355,016 of record JAQFVV010006518.1, on the reverse strand, counting down.
AAAAATAAAAACTTCCTGATCAAAATTGTTACATCCTATAGTAAAAGTTCATTTTGTTAATACTATTTTTGGTAGTAATCTTTTCAGAATTGCTGTTAGAAGTCTCAATGTTTATAACAATATCATAGGTCTGGAGATCAGTATCACATCTATCAATTACAAATGCTTGATTATCTACCTGTAAGAGGTTCTTAATATGGTGTGCTCAACCATTTATCTTCTATATTAAAACTAAAATATACAAAGCAACCTTAGTTAGTCCAATTCTAAAAACCACTCCCCCACTTTTTCCATTACTTGCTTCTCTTCTATTTGTTGTTTCTTCCCTTGTTACTGATTATATTATGGAAAACACATCTGTTGAAACCAATATAACATCAAATCTATAATTAGTATCTTATTTAGAGATTTGAAAATCCTTATATATATCTATAATCAAACTTCCATTTAGTAAGACTTTATCCATAGTCTAAAATATGTGTTCCTCGATCATGACTGAAATTTTTGTTTAACTTATTACTAGGTATAATTCCTGTGAGAACCTTCATTAACTAATTTAAATTCATGCTTCATCCTCTATGTATCTTGTGTAATTTCAAACCTGTCCATACTTCTTATCTTTATGACTTTTTGCATTTCACAGGTGTGTATTAATCTTAAGCAATTGCTTAAAAAAAATAATAGTCTTTTATTCCTAAAATGCTACTGTAATTGTTCATACCCTTAAACAAACCATATCATGTTTGACAAAAAAAATATATTTAAAGGCTTGATTACATATTTATATGCTCTCAAATTTTTATCTAGAAGTACTATGAGCAAAATTTGGCAGTATAATATATTTCTGAGTAGGACATTCCTTTAGATTTAACTTCCAATAGTATCTGTATTCAAAGCAAGCTCATTCTTTGGAGCAATTTTATATAAAGTGTATAAATTACACTTTCACCTAATAAAATGTTACTATTTTAATTTGAATTATTCTTTGTCTGATTTGATGCATCTATTGTATTATTTGTTTTTTTATGTTGAGTATTGTATATTGTATAAAATAACTTTATTTTATTGTATATATATGTTAATACTTCAAATTTGCATAAGTTTATTTATTTGCATAATGAAGTGGGTTTCTTTTTTTATAACCTAAAGCTGAGTGTATTTTTGATGACATTCACCATAATGTGTCATAGCTTTCTATGATTATGATAAACTTCACTGGCTTTAGGTTATAAAGACGAAAAAACCATTTCATTGCACAGACAAACAAACATATGCAAATTTGAATTAGAAATTCAAATGAAGGGAAAAATCAGTATGTTAATATTTATAAATAATTAGTTATTAATAAAATGTATTATATAAAACAAACAAAAATTTGTTATGTATTTTTTGTCACTTCCTTTAATTATTATGTAATATTCATTGTGTATTTTCTATTTTTTATGTGTATTTTGTAATTGACTTTGTGTTCTATATTTAAATAAAAAAATTGAATTATCATCATCATCATCATCATCATCATCATTATTATCATTATCATTATTATTATTATTATTATTATTATTATTATTGTTATTATTATTACTACTACTACAACTACTACTACTACTACTACTACTACTACTACTACTATTACTACTACTACTACTACTACTACTACTATTGTTTACATCAAAATTGGTTACAGTGGGGTTACATGTACTTATATGAAAAAGTTCTTTTTAATTTTGATTTAGTCTTTGCCTCTGGAAGTTATCTTGTTTAATTTTGATTTAGTCTTTGCCTCTGGAAGTTATCTTGTTTATCCACGTAATAAAGATTCTTTGTTATAATGATTGACCATCAAAAGGTTGTGTTAGCTTATCTCATTTTTTTTAGTTTATTTTTTGGAGTACTAAGATTGAGTATTTATTGTCATAGACCAATAGATATCTATGGGTGATTATGCTCAGTGAATGAATTATAGAAGGTGATCTAGCTAGAACTAGTCAATCCAGTTGGAGGTAAGATCAGACAACAATAAATTATTCTCAAACTTAAATGGCAATACATATATTTTTCCATTATACAATAAAGCAGTGAGGCAAATTCACATTAGAACTTGATGCCACTTAAACCTATATCAGACATGATGCAAGCTGTCTCAGAACATCCAGAAGTATTACATAACAACTCATGTGACAAGCTGTTGTGATACATCTGAAGTCATAGATTAATCAAGTGTTGGTCGCTATGGGGTTAGCACAGCCGCCTTACAAGCAGTTGTCCCAAGGTTCGCTTCCCAGTCTACGCTTTGACGCATAAAAAAAAACTAGAACAATTGAGCATGAAAAAACACTGCCATAGTTCAAATTCAGAATTTAGTTATCTCAAAGAACTAATAGAGGGTATTCAAATATTCTCATTTATAACACATGCACATATTTTCCATAAATACATCTGAGAATAAAAAAGCAAAATAAGTCAACCAATAAAAGACATTTTGAAATTTCTGCTCTCATGAATTCAACTAGCAAGAACTCGAAAGTTGCCACAATATACTTAATCATTTAAATCATTACCTTAAATTTGGTAGATTTCTGCAAATAGTATCTGTCCTACTCGATTTTGATCTAAATGCAATCTGTTAAAAGTTGAAGTATCTCCTATTTAATTTAGATTTCCTAATGGTAAACTTATTTGAATTTGTTCTTTCTACAATATAGTTTAGATTTACTAAGTGTAAACTTATTTCTATTTGTTTTTTCTTACTAAAATGTAAGCAAGTAGTCAAGCGTTGGTGGCCTAGTGTTTAGCATAGTTGCCTTCCAAACAGCTGGCCCAGGTTCGCTTCCCAGTCAACGCATTTGACATATATAAAAAAAATATATATAATCAAGTATCTGTAGAAATATGCATTGTCCTTTGGGCAGCTCAGTAAAATCACTGAATGATCTTTACTATCCATAGAATAATTGCTTAGCTTTAATATATATAAACTTTAAATTAAACATAGCTTAATGTATATGTAAACAAAGGAAGTAAATAACCCCCCCCCCCATCTATGACTTAAAAGCACTCTAACTATTGAACAAAGAATCAAAAATAAACTTTTTCAAATACCTAAACATCTCTTAGATATATTATTCCAGTCACATTCTTTATCCCTTTAAATAAAGAAAGCTCAAACTTTAGCAATATATTGAAAATGGCATTATTCAATATAGTGCTAAAATTTGAGCTTTAAGAATTTAAAAGGGAAATGTGGCTGGAATAATATAGCTATAGGTGTTTCAAGTATTATATATATGTAGTTGAAAAACTCTATTTTTGATCCGTTGTTCAATATTAAGAATGCTTTTGAGTCATAAACTGGAGAAGGGTGAATCTGTTTAACACTATCACATTTCTGACAAATGGTGTTTTCACTCTTCAGACAAACAAATATGTCGTACGGGTTAATCCAGATTCCATCTTATCTCAATAATATTGAGCATTCATTGTCATAGACCAATAGATATCTATGAGTGATTATGCTCATTGAATTAATTATAAAAGGTGATCTAGCTATAAATAGTCAATTCAGTTGGAGGTAAGGTCAGACAACAATAAATTATTCTCAAACCTAAATGGCAATACATATATTTTTCCACTATACAAATTCACATTAGAACTTGATGCCACTTAAACCTATATCAGACATGATGCAAGCTGTCTCAGAACATTCAGAAATATCACCATAACAACTCATGTTACAAGCTGTTATGATACATCTGGAATCATAGATAAATCTAGAAGAGCATCTGAAATCTCTGCTTTAATGATTGCCTGGCAACTAAACACTATACCAAGATGACAGTAACAGATGAAAATATAACAGCTGTATATTTAGTAAATAGTCTGTGTTTATTATGACTACACAATAAACCCAATAGTTGGCACAGTTATGACACAATGTTGACAGCTAACATTATTAACTTGTCAATCAAAAATTAAATAATCAAACATGTGTGGTTACTCATTAACTATAGAGGCAGGATCTTCTATTATGGGTTGATAGAAACTTAAAAATTCAGAGTGAGTGGTTACTCATTAACTATACAAACAAAGTTTAAACATAACATGACCACCATCTCTTATGCTAGTGTATAACTGTTAAAACAGAAAAAACTCACTGTACATAAGCCACACACAACAAGTTAGAGTAATCAATGGATTATACACAAGCATAAGAGATGGTGGTCATGTGATGTTTATTGGCTTAAAACCAATTCTGCCTAATAGGATAGTGGTGGCTATGGTTATTAAAGAACCAAAGATGCCAAAATGTACAGGTACTGAACTGGGTTCAGATTCATATGACTATGTAAGCTGATGGGGCTTGGATTGAAAACATTAAGGTGTCTTCAATTTAAGACTCATAGTTTTGTAGTAGATAAAAGGTGGTTGCTGGAGGGTTGCATTAGATCCTAAGATCTAGGTGCAGTGCTTTCAGATCCAAGGCTCCTCACTGATGAAGGCCACAAGCCAAAAACTAGTCTGGGGATATTGGATGAGTAAGCACTAGATGGGAGTTTTATGCACAAGCCTTTTGGCATCCATTGATTACTCTAGCTTGCTGTGTGTGGCATATGTACAGTGAGTTTTGCCTGTTTTAACAACAGTTATACACAAACATAAGAGATGGTAGTCATGTGATGTTTATTGGCTTAAAACCAATCCTGCCTAATAGGATAGTGATGGCTATGGTTATTAAAGAACCAAAGACACCAAAATGTATGGGTACTGAACTGGGTTCAGACCCATATGACTATATAAGCTGATGGGCTTGGATTGAAAACATTAAGGTATTTTCAATTTAAGTCTCATAATTTTGTAGTTAAATGGAGATAAAAGGTGGTTGCTGGAGGGTTGCATTAGATCCTAAGATCTAGGTGCAGTGCTTTCAGATCCAAGGCTCCTCACAGACGAAGGTCACAAGCCAGAAACTAGTCTGGGGATATTGGATGAGTAGGTACTAGATGGGGATTTTATGCACAAGCCTTCTGGCATCCATTGATTACTCTAGCTTGCTGTGTGGCATACGTATAGTGAGTTTTGCCTGTTTTAAAGTTTAAACATTTTTTTTCTATAGCAGAAAGAGAGAAAAGAGTCAAAATGGCTCATATTGTTCCATTAAAAAAGTTTGATTCTATCTATTCTGAAAATTGGTTATTCTAAATGAATCAAGTGGTTTTCTATATGCAGGCTAATCAAATTTAAAAGCACGAATTAAAATTACTGCCATTTTATCTGTATAAGAATCTTATACCAATGAGATATTATTTGGAAAGATAGCTCATGCTGATGGCTAAGCTTGATTTTTATAAAACATTATCTCAACTGTCTTTCTTTTTCTGCCCCAAATCCTTAATGATAATGCAGATATATCATACAAATCTCTGTATATAAGGAAAGGGGAGTGAGAGAGTTTGCTATTAAGCTCTGAAAGATAGCAATTAACTGTAACTTTAAAGATTTCCTCAATGAAATCTTGGGAGATCATTTTATTTGGGGAATAAAAAAACTACAGTATTATGGTCAAGCTGTTGGTGGACCTCATGTTGATATCATTGTTTCTCGGGCAACTCTATGGAGACAACAGTGATTTACCATGTGCATTCCAAATGTCCACACTGAAATGCAGGGTGTAGATATTGTGTATCAATTACATAAAAGCCAATTGTTTACAACAAAGGCAAATGATTTCCAGTGTGCATATTTTTCATTTAAAATATTTGTATATAATATTTTATCATGACTTACCTATAATAATTAAACTTAAAATAGACAAAACTCTCTCCATACAGTAGTGCTCCTCACTGATGAAGGCCACATGCCTGAAACTGGTCTGAGGATATTGGATGAGTAGGCACTAGATGGGGATTTTATGCACAAGCCTTCTGGCATCCATTGATTACTCTGTCTTGCTTTGAGTGACACTACTCTATGGAGAGAGATTTGCCTATTTTAACAACAGTTATGAGCAAGCATGGGAGATAGTGATCATGTGATGTTTAAAGGTTTAATAATTAAACTTATGCATAAATTTCAACCGTAATGACTTTACTGACTTTTCAATGAAATATATCAATGGTTTCAATAATTACTTATTAGTTTATAAATAGCTTAACTATAAGAATGCATTATATTTCTACTTACAAGCTATATCCATATACAGTATGTCTTTTTACATAAAAATGTAGATTGAAATAATAGAAATATAGAGCTCAGAGGAACAGCAACACAATCTCTGTATTTTTGGAGCATGCTAAACAATCTGGACACAACTTCACACCTGCCAATCCCATAATATTGTGCTCAGAATCAAACAATCACAAAAGAAAAATAAAGGAGGCATTTTACATTAATGGAAACATTCATGCTATTAATAGGAAAGACACTTGCTTCAAAATCTCAAAGAAATGGGCTATGTAGTACTAGCTTGTTTGAATATTTGCATATATTTTACTATACATTTTATGAAGGCTATGAATATGAGGCATGAATCCTCGAAAACGTTAAGCCGATAAACTTTAATATTAATTTATATCTTCTTCTTCTTTGTTAACAATTATAAATAAGTGTTTTTTGTTGTATATATTGTTTGTAAAATGTTTTCTGGGGTAATTGTATTGTTACACTCTTTGGCATTCAGTTCCAAGATGTCCCGATGATTCTGGTGCACAGTACTGAAAGTGCTTAGCAAATAGTTTTTGTGATTAATGTTTTTTTAATTTTCACTACTCTGTTTATCACATTACATGAAGAATAATTTTCATTATCTGACAGTGTTTTTGTATTATTTACTCTTTGGCATAATAAGTAATTAATAATCATAATTTTCAAAAGGTAACCCCAATTTAAGTTACAAGGATTATTTGGACCATTATAAAGGAATGCAATATTGATAACCTTTACTGCAAAGATATGATCAATGATAGAATGCAATTATCAGCTACAATTAGACAAGTGTTAAAGTCTTTCATGGAAAAAAATTAAAAAGCTTGTATCACAAAATGTTAAATAGAATAACGAATGAATCAGCCTATTCTATAAGTAAAATTATTTATGGTATATGGAATTATTTATATGTAGTCATGGTAAAACGAGTACAGGGATATTTAATGAGTATGCTGCACTAGATAGAATTTAAATACACAAATCTTTTGGTATTTATTAATTACTACAATTAGAACCAGGTGGCACTATTGTGTGGAGACAGTTTTTACTACTTTAATTACTTATGCAAGGAAAAGAAATGATGGTCATGTGATGGTTTAATGATGTGATACCAATACTAACACAAGGATGTTGCTGACTATGATTATAAAAAACTCAAAGACACCAAAATATATAAATACTAAACTGGGTTCTATCTGTATGACTCTACAGGCAAATTAGCTTGGATTGAAAACATTTTCGCATTTTCAGTTTGATCTCATTTTTCCCAAGATCTAAGTACATTGCTCTGAGATCCAAGTTTCCTCATTAATGGCAGTCACAATCTAGAAACTAGCCTGAGGGTATTGGATGAGTAAGCACTAAGGCACAAAGGTTGTAGCATCTACTGATTAGTACAGCTTACATTAGTTAAGCATTGCTGTATGGAGAGAGTTGTTATTATTATTACTATTATTAATATTTATCTTTCAATCGTTTTTTTTGCCTTTGGAGCTAGAATAGCCATACACTTTAGTTAATGGTTGATAATGATGTTTCTTCTAAACAGAAAGCAATTACCGTTAAGTTTGTGCAGGATTTTAATACGTGTAAATTGAATTGTGACATAACCTCTATATTCTAAAAATTTATAAATAAAAACAATACCTTGTGTAATGTAATGCAGTGGAAGATGGTCAAACTCGGACTATAAAGCTCTAAATCGATTTCAATTTTTGGTAACTGCGGCTCGCATTTTTTATGAACTTCCGAATGGTAAAATTATTTCTTTAATTTAATAAAGTCGTTTATAATGTTCAAAATTTAGCTTTCAAAAACATTTGAAAAATCGTAATTTAAAATAAAACAGTCGTATATAGTCATAGCAAAAAGTTGATTTAATTTCTTAAAGATTTCTTATCGGAATCTCCTGGGGTCATTATTATTTATAATTTTATCAATCTCTTTTTTTATTATGTTTTTTTTTTTTTTAACAATCAGCCAATTAATAAAATCGTTGTAATTTTTCTCGAAGAGAAATATACTAACCGCGATCTAATTACGCCTTTAAGCTGAATTGTTACTAACATATATATCTAACTGAAAAGGGAAGTCATTGAGGCTTCCAGTGAGTTATATAACATAAATACATTCCAAAAGAAATCATATTGATAGTAATGCATTACATTGATATAAAGAATATGAATAACAGCAGGTGAATTATTAACAATATTTTAAAAATTTGTTTTTAGAAGAAAAAACATATATATATATATATGAATACCTTTTAATAATGCCGATTTATATACGTATCTATAATTGAAATTTATAGTGGCTGGCCCATTGCCTGTTGTAACCATCCAATGTTGGTAAGTAAATGGGTATTTTTTATAAAAACGTCTGAATTCTCACCACTTTGCAATTAGTAAGCTTGCTGAGTGCCGCCTTTATCATTTTGCCTCTATAAGGGGCTGCTGGGAGGGTACTTGTCCCTATTATGACCTATTTATTAGAAAGGCTATTTTATTTATTTTTTTGTATATAAAATATATTTACACTGCTAAAAATATATATAATTAAACAGAATTTAATTTGGATGGAATCATTTTAGAATTGCCCATTTATGGATTTGAGTGTTTGATAGTATTAAAAGAGCAATGTAGAGGTTGCATAACATTTGGGAAATATAATTGATAAACAAGAATTGAAAGCAGAAGGTGGTACCATTGAAAAATCAAGTGATTAAATAAGCGCACAGAAATTCTAAACTGGATCACAAAAGATTCTAAGAGTACTTAAAAAGTGTATATGACGTAAAACCCAATAATGATGTGAAAAAGTGAAAATCAAAATATATAAATAAGCTAGGAGAGGATTTTATCTTTCAATGAAATTAAATGATTAAAATGGATAATAATTTTTATGTTCAGTGGCTACACAGTCTGTTTAAATATGAAGAGAGTATAATTTATTACAATTTAATATCCAAGTATCAAAACTTTTGCCCTCATACCATTTACATCTTCTACTACAGATAAATGTAATAACGATTGTTACTAATCATTTATTAGACTAGAGTTTATCATACTATTCCTAACTCAGTTATAAATTATAGAGTCAGTTAACAATTAATATATCTACTTGTAATTAAACATAAACATGTGAAATAATTCAATTCCATCTCTTTTTCCTTGTGCTATATCTTTGTTTAAAAATGCTTAAAATTTTAACTTTACTACTCATTTTTAAAACCTATACTTGAAAACTAGACCCACTGAAGAGTGCTGGTTCAACATAAAATGCCATCTTGGGAACCATTTATCTTTTTCATATTACATTTTCTATAAGTTTCTAAAATGTATGGTGGATTTAAAGTTTTAAGTATATTTTAAAAACAGATATGCAACTATTTCCAGAGAACCATTAAACATCATATGATCATCATTTTTACGTTTGCTCAAGCTGTTAATACAGAGGCAAAGTTCTCCATACAGTAGTGCCCCTCAGTGCAAGCCAGAGAAATCAATGGATGCAAGAAAGTTTGAAAACCACGAGTTAGAAACTAGTCTGTGGACATTGGTTAAGTAGGTACTAGATAGGAATTTTACACACAAATTTTCTCGCATCCATTGATTACTCTGGCTTGCACTGAGTGGCACTACTGTATGGAGAGTTTTGCTTATATTTCTGAAAAGTACACCCAAGATAAATGGAGCATAGCATCGGTTCCAAACACCAATTAATCAAATCTTATTGGCTTGTAAATGTGCATAAAATAAAATTGAAACGATTTTTAGAAATACCCTAATTTGATTTTTAAATCTTTAGATGACTGCGTGTGGATATTAGAAAAAATAATGTGGTTAATGTTTGGTATCCTGGTAGTTCCTGATAATGATATTCTTTGTCACTCTTAATTTAGTTTTTCACTCTCTTTGTAGTCTTTGCATGGACTAATATAGTATTAAAATGGTAAAGTCTGGATCTCAAGATTTATATATTGTGGCCCAGTTATGTCATTTCCTGTGTTCAAACTTCTTATAAACTTCTAAGCAGTAAACCATTTGATTTTCCTGTATGATTTGGTGCAAATTTTAAAATGGTTGACTTTCGATACCAAAGACCATGTACCATGACATATTTTTTGCTTTTCCAGTGCATGAATTTCTTATAAACTTTTCAAGCAACAATCCATTTGATTATTTATTTATTTATTCTATTTTTTAATACTTTCATTGTTTAATCCTGGATTTCTGATAGTATTGACTTCTGGATCTCTGTAGGATTAAGTTTCTTTATCTGACTAATCTCACTAATTGGAGAACATAGCAGTTAGATACGTTTTTTTAAGTAATTTATTTAAAATGACATTTTAAAGAACAAGTAAATAATTTTACTTAAGTTAAACATCTAAAAATGAAGATTTAATTGATAAACACTGTTATGCTTGTTTTTTCAAGAAAATAACTGAAAATCATTTAAAATCCATATATTTAAATTTAAAATGTTAATAGTGTGCCGGTCAAAATTGTGTATTCATTCAACAAGACCAATAATCCAAGCAAAAGTACCTTGAATCCAACCATGCACAAGATACATATGTCAGGACAAGGATGAATCTTAACCTATTTGCCTAAATTATTGCCTCTCTGACTAATGGATAACGTTTGTGATGACACTAGCAGTGCTTGGTTTTATTCCGTCCCAGCTGGAAGTCATGGTTCACATAGAGACTCAAAATAATAAGAGGGTTTATATGAAAAATCAATATGATTTAATGGATTCTGATGATTGCAGAATGGTACAGATATGGTTTGATCGATTACTAATGGTTTGAACCGTAATAATGATAATTGTTTATGGCAACATTATAAAGACGTGAATTTACATCAAATAAATATTATAAACAAATAGAGTAATTAACCTTAGAGATTGGGAGTGATGACAAACTAAGCTTATTTAAATGACAATATTATAGGAATTTATTAAAGAATTTAGTACAAAATAAGTTAAGTCTTTGTTTATACAACTTGGTTATTTTATTTAATTCGTTTTGATGCGGCTTTGACAAACAATGTAAAAGTTTGTTAATTGGTCGGCCAAAAACCAATCAGCAATAAAATGTTATTAGCCCTCTTTGAACGATTACAAATTTATTTTATATATATTACAAGATATGAAAGATATGCATTTAAAATACTATTACATTTAAAATCATTTGTATATAATGAGTGTGGGAAGCAAAATAGTTCTTAAATAAATAACTGACAATTATACAGTCAGATTTAATTAATTACGAAATTTGTTTGTGAAGGACGTGCCATCATGGCAGAGAGCATTTCAGGATTGCTACATAAAGCTATAAAACAAAAGAAATAAGGTCTGTTATGACCCTCTGGGTGGCTTTGCTAAAGAAGTTCCTGATATGTACAGGAGATAAGAGAAATGTTAGCCCTCCAGCCAAAGCATAATATTTTGATGTGCATACACATCTTAATGGCAATGCTCGAAAAGATCCCTTGGTATGAACTATGTCTACTTTGAGGGAGTGTAAAAGGTTGGACTGGTCAGATTCCGAAGGTCCTAAGAGGTTGGTAGCAAAGCAAGAATAGCAATAATAAAGAAATGGTTGTAACTATACACAATGCCTTAGACGTATATAGATAAATAGTATATCATTAACAAAATAATAAATCCTGATTAAAATCATTGGCTCCCTGATATAATGTAAAGTCCCAGAAACGTTAGGTCATTAATGAATGAATAGTAAATTATATTACAAAAAGAAAGGCAAGAATTAAAACTAAAATATAAAATTGTTTTCCCCACTTATCACGGAAGATTACAAAATAAGACTTGTCTTTAATTAACATAGACGGGCATTAAATATCAAACTAATAAATTGTAAATCATAATTTTAATATTTTCTGACAAATAAAATATATGTATGAAATATATATACTGATAAAATTCTATGATAAATTTTACTTAATTGATTCACTAAAATTATTTATTCTTTCAGAAATAATTACAGGGCTATTTTAAATTGGAGGTAATAGTAAGATACTTTTAAAATAATTTCAATCATTCAAATAAATATATATATGAGGTACAAAACTAAATGAGCTTTCTATTAATTAATTTATGGAAGGAAGTCTTCTTGTAATGATTTTTAAATTAAAAAAAAATAACAGGGGGAGGATTTAAAGTTAATAGCTCATTGAATTTTGTAGTTGGCCATTTCAGTAAGTCAAATAATCTAAACAAACCGACAAAATTTAATTTAATTTGCCACATCAAAATAATGTAAAATTTTATAAGAATTGATATTTTAAATTGAATAAAATTAAAAGACTCATTTTAAACCAAGCCGTATAAACATTACACAGATATATAAAATATATAAATTAATATTGATTTAAACAAGTGAAATAAAATCAGTGGCTTGCAGCAAATTCGAGATTATAATAATATACCTATTGGAAGATGTTTCACAGCTTGACAGAGGCAGTTACAGTCAGAGTATTAGCAGGTTTACATGACACAGACAAGCTCCGTCTAGATGTTGACAGCACTGGGTGGCATTGATGAGCTGGTGAGACAGAGCTCCGGGAAGCACAGTTGATCTTTTAGCCAGCCATTCTTTTAGGCACGATGTCTTGTATATAGATTAATCACTTCTCTTCAGTAAACTCAACAATAATTAATTCTTAATCAAATTTTCCAATATTTATGTGTTCTGGTCTTATCTAAAGGATTAAATGTACACTGACCTCCACCAATTGTAACTGCTCTCAGCAGTTCTGTGAGGTTGGTGCCACTTTGGAGGGAAAATCTCTAACTCTGCATGAACATGCCCCAAGGGTTGATTTGCTAATTAAAAAAAAAAAAACAAGCAGCATATTAAGTTTATCAGTCATTGTACTAACAAAATCTATTTAATTATGGTTTAGATTAACAAAATTTAGATTTTATTCAGAAAAATTTGGTACAATGACTTTCAAACATATTTGGTATAAACTTTTACAAAATATTTCTTAAAAATATTACATTGTTTAAATAATTGATTCTCAAGTGTACATTGATTAAAAGATAAATATAAAATGTTACCAACTGATTTATTGAAGAAAATGAACTTTAATAAAGAATTTGAAATATTTGTAACATTTTATAGATATCTAGGATTCAATTCAATTTGATAAAATAAACACAATATACATTTTTACAAATATAAAATAAATAAACTAATATAAAAAGGTTAGTTTTAATTATAAAATAAGATTAATGAAATATAAAAGATTATAATATTGATTAAAATATACTACCACCTATTATGAGATGGGTGTCAGTTAATAAAGATTGGGTTCAAACCCAGACTAGTGCTGATGACATTGGCACTAGGTGAAGCAGGAATATGTACTATATTTCCAGCTTCAATAGCAATCTGTGATATATATATATAGAGAGAGAGACTGAAATTTGAAATAATTTCTGTGGTAAAATGACATTTAACATATAACTTAAAACAGGTACATAATTTTGCTTGGATTAAAAAAATCTAAAGTAAAGAATTAATTAATTGCACCCTGTTTTTAAAAAAGGAAGAAATTGAAAAAACAAATTATTTTAGAGTAACCTGCCAAGACTGATTTTATTTTTTAAAAGGAAAAAAGCCTTTATTATTAAATCAGTGAAATTTATATAGATTCAATACAATATTGAATTAATTGTGAAAAATATAATATTATTGTAACAAGTTTAAATATATAATATAAAAGCCAATGTGCACATACATTTCTATGCACATAACATATATGTTAAATCAATAATTATGTATTATAAAAATTAATGTCATTTATTATTTTAACAAATTGAAATATGTTCTATTAGTAAATTAATAAAATACACATATGTGCATGTATATATATTTAAGTAAACCTAGCTATAGCATATTTTATATTTAAAAGTGATCACTAAAAATGTTTATTTTGTAGCAAGTCAAATATGTTCAGAAATTACATGCACCCACATATATATGTGGATATATATGTTAATGCTTATCAAGTATAACACAATGTAAATTTTAATCTGTAAATTTTAATCATTGTTATTATTAAATATCAATTCAAATATGTATTCACTGTATATTATAAATCCATGTCTGTGTGCATATCAGTATATGTATTGTATGGAAATCCATTAAGATGTATTGTAAATCACTATAATAACTTGAATTTTGTTGTAATTTCATAAATCACAATGTGATAATTTTTAATTGTATGTTAATCAAAATCAGAAAGTTTATATGTGTATAGTCTTATTCTACAGACCTTAACTTCATTTTTTATTGTCATTAATAAATCTGTATTTAATTGCTAAAATTATTTCAGTGACAATTCTAAATGGTTTTTAGATCATATTATGTACTACATCATCATTTTAATCACTGTAGCTGTAATAGAGCTTATATTCTCTTAGTTAGATTCATGTATATCAAACAGTCTGATATATTAAAGGGGATGTATATTAGTGTTTATGAGCATCCAGTTGACAAAGGGTCCTGATTGGTGCTAAAAAACATTCTTTAAAGCCTGTGCACTACTTTTTTTTAATTTAATCTTAGTAGAAAGTAAGTTTATAATGGCCCACACAGTAATGGTACTAAATGGCCAGAGCATTGTTGATAAACAGCATGTTTTAATCACCCAGCATTATTGTTTTGATTACTGTATATTCTATGGATTAACACTTAATTGTTGCATCCAAATTACATTTAAATAATTGCCTTAAGCTGGCAAAGGTTAAATAGTTGGCCTGATCTACAGTAGATCCATTTCAAATCCAGTCACAAGATTGACTTGATTTTATTTGATTGTTGATCATTCATGATGATGAATGGTTATTTCTTTTTTGTATTACTTTTACTTATTATAACGTTGGTTAGTGAATATAGTTAATGATACCTTTAGTTGCTCTAAAGAGTTAACTGGGCTGATTTTTCACAGAGATCTCTTGATCCCATGCTCTCTTTAATATATAAAATTTCTTATATATTTTTGATATTAAATATTACCTTAATATCTCAATATCTCTTACAATATCATCATACTTTATTACTTTAATATTTTATCTCATTATTTAAATTAATTTTTAATTAAAATTTTATTTGTTGGGGTGATGATGATGATTCCATCCCATCACCTTCACTCCCAAATTCTTCATCCCATTATAATATATTGTAACCAGAAGGTCTGCCTAGACTGTAACAGACACAGTTAATGATATAATAAAAAATGACTCTCACAATATAATCCGGGCATGGCCAGGGTGCACCACAAAGACCCATCACAGCATTACATGAAAGGTACATTAAATTACCCAGAATAAATTGTGTGACTACTTTAATTAATAACTATTCTTTTTAATGACTATATCTTAAAACTACACTTCAAAAACCTTAATCTATGATTTTTATTTACATGAGACTTTATGGCCGACCATGGACAGAATAGTATGATCTACAAAACTGCTAAAAATTACTCTTCCAGAGTTAAATGTGTAATCCATTATATCAGTACCAACCATTACATGGTCAATATGGTCATTTAGCAAAATGGTACTAATTATAACCAGCATCATAACATGATTGACCATAGCCCAGATATACTCAGAATTTTGGTACAGAAATGCTATGTAGGGTATTTGCTTTGCAATAGATATAAGCAACATGAACTTTAGGTTCTTTCATCATTAACTTAAATATCAAATCAATAGCAATGAGACTCTTATTGTAATAGGTAAAGCATCAGTTATAATATTAGAAAATAGGTTCAGTCATCATACTGGCTAGCAAACTTATTTATTAATTTAGGTCCTAATATCACAAACATCAATAGAAGTAACAAATTCTGGGTTATATTATAAAATTAACAAAGCAAAGATAATGTGATGGAGGAGGTAAATGGGATTTTATTATACCCTGTACATCACTAATTATCCAAGAACAATATTCTCTTAAAATTTTGGTAAAACTTGTACACGTTGTCAGTAACAATATGTGCTCTAATATATTATTTATTTAATACGGTGGAATTTCTGTTTCTATGTGTGACAAACAGCAATGGTATAGCTAGGTTAAATTATAAAATTAACATTTATTTACAACTCAATCAATACCAATAAATAATTGATTAATACAATGATCAAAAATAAAGAAAGAAAGAAAAGAAGAAAGGAAGGAAGGAAGGAAGGAAGAAAGAAAGAAAGAAAGAAAGAAAGAAAGAAAGAAAGAAAGAAAGAAAGAAAGAACTTGTTTTTGTACATGGATAATGTACATAAGTTCCAAAACAAACACATTATGAAGGCTATGAATATGAGGCATGGATCCTCGAAAACATTAAGCCGATAAACTTTAATATTAATTTATATCTTCTTCTTTATTAACAATTATAAATAAGTATTTTTTTTTTGTTACATAATATTGAGAAGTAAAACTATATTTAAACACATTATAAGGTTTTCTTACAAATCAATTTCAGCTTTTATAGGAGAGATGATGGGTTCAAACATCTAGTCAATATCATCTCCAATATGTCAATACCAAAACTTATACCCCAGATTTATTGTAATAATAATAAATTGTATTGATAAACATATAAAAGCTGTCCATGAAGAGATAATGAATCAAAGAGAGGATTTGATTTTGAACTCAGCTTGAAATATCATATAAATTGATATGTAATAAATTATGAAAATAATTAATTAGATGCCCTTTGAATAGCTAATAACTGAACATGTGTAATCAATTTAAAGATGAGGAGAACAACATCAGCATCATAACCCAAACATATTTATACAACAAATAGCAATGGTATTCCTGTGGATGTATACAATGGATGAACAAAGCATTAAATGCCCTGTAGGTTTTTAACCATCACCAGATCAATAAGCACAATTACAGGCTGTTCCAAAGATTAACCACCAGCATAGAAATGAATATAAAAAATTTAATAAAATGGCAAATGATTATTCTGTGGATTACACCTCCAGCACAGAACAATATAAAGAATATAATATAATGGCAACAATTATTCTGCAGATTAGACCAACAGCACAGCATAATATAAAGAATATAATAAAATGGCAAATGATTATTCTGTGGATTAGATCACCAGCACAGAATAATGCTATATAATATCATAAAATAGTGCTAACATTCACTTCCCAAATAAAAAAGAGATAAAATTACCCCCATCAATAAAACTGCTAAAGTAGGAGGCTCATACAGTCTTACAAGCCTGAATTAAGACATAAAATGAAATAAGTACTTTAACATAGGAAATAATTGAGATAACAGCCAACTCTACCTAGAATGTGGGTGGAATAATGATACATAATAAATATAATAAGAGCATAAGCACAAACCGTGGAAAAATATATAGGGCTAAGCCATATGGTGTTGATGTACATTATCGATTTATTAAATAATCATTAAATCTTTACGCAAATGCTGTTCACTAATAATTGATCATCCTCAATCCCTATCTCATATGATCAGTCCAATTAATTTAAATAAATAAATAATTATTTTAGGCCCCATAGAATATACGCCCTGAATTTGAACTTCATATAAGTATAAGATAATATGAAAATATAAACCAAAATAAAACTATGTACTTTTTTAACTAACTACACTAAGTTAAAATACATAATATTTCAAATATATTAAATATTCACCAATAGAATCAATAACACATTTTCTTAATACTTAATGTACAAAATATTGATCTTTTTTTTAATACACTCACATGAATATAGAGTATCTCTCCACATTAATCAATTTCATTAGTTCGAACTAGAGTACTCCTGACCTTACCACAAAGTTAAAATATTTCATTACTTCTAATTTACCGAGTGAGTATCAAAGCTAGGAATGATTGTGCAAGCAAACAGTTATCCCATAATTGCCACGATAGTTATAAAATAATTTTCTGGTCAGCTATTTTCTTTCAACCGCTATATTTTTTAACAGCAAGATAATAACTCACAGAGCTGGAATGTTATCTCTAATATAAATTCAAAGTGGAATATAGCTAAATCTTTATTGCTTGGACATTTTAAATTGTTATAGCATTCCGCTCCACACATATATAGTATAATTATTGTACCATTTTAAATATACCTGATGCCATTTATTAGACGTTAGACATGAATGTCCACAAGATAGATAGATAGATAGATAGATAGATAGATAGATAGATAGATAGATAGATAGATAGATAGATAGATAGATAGATAGATAGATAGATAGATAGATAGATAGATAGATAGATAGATAGATAGATAGATAGATAGATAGATGGATGGATGGATGGATGGATGGATGGATGGATGGATGGATGGATGGATGGATGGATGGATGGATGGATGGATGGATGGATAGATAGATAGATAGATAGGTAGATAGGTAGGTAGGTAGGTAGGTAGGTAGGTAGGTAGGTAGGTAGGTAGGTAGGTAGATAGATAGATAGATAGATAGATCTGTTAAGGATATATCCATTACTTTCCACACCCCATCCAATCTTATAGCTAATCATTTTAAGTTTTAACATAAACGTATTTCCAGGGAATATGGTCCTAATTATAAATAGCTAACATTCCCTATATTGTCACCCTTAATAGTTTGAATTTGTTTTGTATTAGGGGCCAGGATTCTTTTTAGAGATACCTATTAAATTGACAATGAAGGTAAGTCCCCTCCTTTTTGCTACATCGCACCAAAACCCTCTCTATAACATGAATGAACAAATAGCCATATAATAGGAATTTAGTTTTTTAAAACTTTGCATGTTGGCTTGCTATATTAAATCAATATAGCGCTATTGTCAAGCATTGGTGGTCGAGAGGTCAGCAACAGCTGCTTTACAAGCAGTTATCCTGGGTTAACGGGTTGATGCTATGACACATAAGAAAAAAATATATAGCGCTATTAACCAGAAAGAATCATGTTACTCTGTATCCAAGAAATGGAATGCTTAAAAGTTGCATATATTTGCATATAATTAAACTAACAGCCATTATACAATAAGAGCTATGAATAGGAGA
The DNA here is from genome assembly GCA_028023455.1 of Epiperipatus broadwayi. NCBI lineage: Eukaryota > Metazoa > Onychophora > Udeonychophora > Euonychophora > Peripatidae > Epiperipatus > Epiperipatus broadwayi. The sequence goes on along the minus strand of JAQFVV010006518.1, from coordinate 335,732 downwards.
TCTTTAGCTTTGCAGTTATTGCGTTTTTAGTGCTATATTGATTTAAAATAACCATATATTAACTTATTTCTATAACCTTTATACAAATTAATGAAAATGTACTATATATCTATATTGTGACCTCAGAAATAATAAATCTAAAAATATAGTAAAATTTGGTTGGCATCAACAGTTGAATTTTACAAAGAAGATCGCTAAAAGAATATAGTTATGAGGCTTAAACAAATGACACATTGTAATCCTCTATCTCTCTTTTTTAATTTATGAGCATATTTAATAAAAGCAGTATTATCATAGCAAAATATTTCTTGGATTCATTAAGTATATAAACAGTTTATTGTAGTCCATTAAATTATGTTTTCTTTTCTTCTGATTTATGTGAGATGTGAGTATTCTATAAAGTTATTTCAATAAGCATATAAATTCAAAAATCTAATTTCTTACTAGTAAGATTGTTTAGTAGAAGCATTCTTTGGTAATATATATAATTCTCAAGTTTTTCTTCATGATCTGTATGTTAGGTTCCAGCTTTGATGTGAGGCTTTTATTTTAAGTGAGATGGAAACTTTACTCTTCTAAATCCTGATAAGTATGTTTGAGAAAATAGGATGATCGATGATGTACAGGCATTCTAGCTGCCATCTGAATATCAGTGGCTCTCATGGGGTAGTTTAATATCTTGTGAAAAATCCAAAGAACAAAGACACTTCTTTATCTATGTCCATTATTTCTTTCATATCCCTCTGAAAACTCATTCACATGTGTACGTTAAATACCATCCACATTCCTACTTTAAACTTTTATCTTTCTTCAGATTTTTGTTCATAAAGTTCTTTTTTTTTTGTAGTTACAATAGCCATATTTAATTACCAATCTCTCCTTTGCAGAACTTCTATCAATATTTACAATCAGTATTCTCTTTTATTATTTAAACTTGCTCTTATTCAAGTGAAAGAAAAGAAAAAACAGCAATGTGTATTGCCTCAAGAAAAAGAAATTTTCTAAGTTTAATCCAATAAAATATTTATTCTATACATTAATTTGTATCTATATCAAACAATTTTATTTTATTTTCTTTTTTTATATATATTCATTTCAGCAAAATCTTCAAATTCAACTGCATGGTTGCATTATATAATTTAAAATACTAAAATTAAAATATTATATCCAAGGTTAATATAGCCTGTAAACAATAAAAATATTTCCAGGTAGACCGACCTCTAAAGACTGTTATCCCATTGTGAATACCAGTACATTTCAATTATAGATGTTTTGGAAGATAATCAGCAGTTAGATTCTAGGCTAGCAGACTCAAGCAGACTTGTTTAAATTTAGCTATTCATATTGTTCTTAGTACATAATAACATAGCAATTTGAATTATATAAAAAAAATTAATTTAATTTCTTTATTTGCCCTTAATTTTAAGGAGTAGCTCTCATATTTGTTACATGTTTAATAGCAGAAAATTATCCTTCTTTTTTTACACTGTTTCTATATCAGTTATATAAAAAAAATCTCTTAATGTTTTCTTTTCCCCTTTCATCCAATAACATTTTTCCTCATTTACATATTTCTGTTAAAAGTAAAAGAATAAAAAAATGTGTTTATTGTATTCTATCAACTAATTCAAGATAAATTAACTAAATAATTTTAATTAAACCAAAGTTATTCTTTAATATTAGTTAAAGAGAAAAACAAATAATGATTATTATTATAATTTATCTTACTAAATTTGATATAATATGCTGTTGGTTTTTGCAGGTTAAACACAGCTTGTCCAACTCACTGATTAGAAAAGAGCAAAACTAATATATTAAAATATATAATAAGCAAAGCAAAAAAAAAAAAAACATGAAACTATATAATCTCATCATTGAGTCAATTTGGATACAAGTATCAAGTATTCACAAAGTGCTAGCTATGGTAATCAAGTCATCTAGAAGAAGATAGAGAAATTTTAAATCAGTTCCACCAAGCTTTATATTTTGTACCAAAATATAAGGTTACAATATATAGGTTAATGAAGAAACTTGTTTAGCCTTAGGAGGATTGTAAATTAATAGTAACTATTCGTTTTCTGGGAAGATCAAATGGTAAAATTATCTCTGTTTACATAGATATAATCTTTTCATTTCCATTCTTGTCAAACTAAAAATTTATTTAAAAATATATTACTAGGCAACATATCTAACCAATCAGTGATAGCTATAATTCTGGTGAACCACACCAAAATTAACTTATCTGTATCTAATAAGTAAATATTTCATATGAAGAAAATAATAAAAACTACTTTGGTCACAGACGTTAAAAACATTTCAAGAAATAAATTATAAATACAAATGAAAAAACAAAATAATATTATAAATTCAATATATATATATGCGTGTGTGTGCGTGTGTATATATATATTCTTTTATTTAATAGTTATGTTAAAAGATTAACTAATAAAAATATAAACGAGAAAATAAAGAAGTAAAAATAATTTAAAGTGTTTGCTGCGAATTTAGTATTATATTTAAAAAAAAATATCTTGTAATTATATGTTGGATAATTTCTGTGACTTATTTTTCTTAGAAAAATTCAAACTTTATTTAAACTTTTCAAATACATTGAGCTGTTAGAAATAGAACACTAGTTAGCATAATATATCTTGAGTGATAATATTCTTCTCTCGTCTTCAATTTAAGTTGATGTGCTAACCAACTAGTCTTTTCTATCAAAGGTAGACAAGCAGAAAATATCTTGCTTTAAAAAAAAAAAAATCTAATTTCACCTCTTTTGAATTATGGTTGTAAAATATAGAGAGAATTTTAAAAAAATGAAATGAAAATTCCAAATAATGTAAAAGAGCATTTTTAACTAACTCTTCAACAGAAACAACATACTTTCTTATAAATGACTCTGATTAGACTATGGCTTACTATTTTTTCAGTTTGGCATCCATTTTGATGACAGAATCTGAAACTAAAATATATTGATTTCTTAGCTAAAACATTTGAAGAAGTCCCAAGTTCACAGCCAAAATAATTACAATGGATCTAAACCTTGCTACCATGTCACTGACTGGCAGTTTCTTTGTGAGACTAATTGTAAACTCATCTTTTATTGTTATTATTGATAAGCAAAACAACTTCATATTTTCTGTAGTTTCTACTTATATCATAATTACTTAAAGATAAAAATATACATAATTCCACTTTAATTTTATTTAAATATGATTTATTTTTAAAAAGTACAAGTTAAAAAATTAATTGTAATAGTAAAAAGAAAACTACAATCAGCAACACTGTTTCTTTGCATTCAACTTTGTGGAATCTTAGTGTTTTCTGCTAATAATTGTTCAGTATAGTTATTAATATTAAACAAATGGCTTTGTTATTTGAGAGTTTATAAGATGTTTGAAAACTAGATGTGTAAACACTGGAATTAAGCCAATGACCTTAATTTACATTCTGACATTCTACCACTGCACTAAATTATGCATGGTCATGCATAATTTAATGCAGTAGCAAAATGACAGAGGTCTCTGGAAAGTATAAATGGCCATGCATAATTTAGTGCAGTGGCAAAGTGTCAGACTCTGGAGAGTTAAGTCTTCAGATCAATTTCAGTGTTAATACTTCTGATTTTCGAATATTTTATAAACTCTGGAGTATTAAAGCCATTTAATTATTTTAAAACAGGCAAAACTCACTATACGTCTTGCCACACACAGCAATCTAGAGTAATCAATGGATGCCAGAAGGCTTGTACATAAAATCCCCATCTAGTGCCTACTCATCCAATATTCCCAACTAGTTTCTGGCTTGTGACCTTCGTCAGTGAGGAGCCTTGGATCTGAGAGCACTGCACCTAGATCTTAGGACCTAATGCAACCCTCCAGCAGCCACCTTTTATCTCCATTTAACTACAAAATTATGAGTCTTAAATTGAAAACACTTTAATGTTTTCAATCCAAGACCATTAGCTTATATAGTCATATGGGTCTGAACTCAGTTCAGTACCCATATGTTTTGGTGTCTTTGGTTCTTTAATAACCATAGCCACCACTATCCTATTAGGCAGGATTGGTTTTAAGCCAATAAACATCACATGACCACCACTTCTTATGCTTGTGTATAATTTTTAAAACAGGCAAAACTTACTATACGCATTGCCACACACAGCAAGTGCTCTCAGATTCAAGGCTCCTCACTGATGAAGGCCACAAGCCAGAAAGTAGTTGGGGATATTGAATGAGTATGCACTAGATGGGAATTTTATGCACAAGCCTTCTGGGATCCATTGATTACTGCAGCTTGCTGTGTGTGGCAATACATATAGTGAGTTTTGCCTGTTTTAAAACAGTTATACACAAGCATAAGAAGTGGCGGTCATGTGATGTTTATTGGCCATTTAATTATTATTAATAACCATCTGTACAATCAGCAATGATCTTTGAAACACAATAACAGAGAACTTTTGTGATATTTTACAATTTTAGACCTTGGAATAGAATTTCATAAATTTATGTTAACTTAAGATTAATTCATTCATGTTTTGCAAATAAAGTTCGATCAACAAAGATTTTGTTAATTTTATATTTCCATTTTTAAAAAAAGGATTTGTTCTTGTTGTATATTTCATTTTGTTATACTTTATCATTTTTTTTCTATATTTTCAAAGTTCAAATATGATTTTTATATTATTTGGTTTGTAAACTTAAATGTATAATATATCAAGCCAATTTATTACATTTGAAAACAAAACAAATACTAATATTAAATGTTGAATGTTTACAAAAATTACCACCAGGGAAAGCAATGGAAATGTCAATCTGTTCAATTAGAATGGACAAAGATAACATTGTGGAGCAGGATAGAGAAGAATATGAGAAAAACTTAGGGTGGGAAATGGAAAGGGAAGCTGAAAAGTGGGTTGTTTCTCTGGGCATAGTGGTTGAGAGATTCCTGACTTTGAGAAAGGAGAACCCATAATGTATTGCATCACATCAAGATTGAACAATGTGTTGAACATATCAAAATGCGACATTAGTTATAGATATAAAAGTGATGGATTCAATGGTGATAGATTTCTGGGCTAAACCCAACTGGAAAGAAAATATGAGGATTCAATCATAATAGATTTCTGGATTGATTCCAATTGGAAAGGAGATATGAAGATTTGATGGTGGTAGATTTATGAATTGATTTTAACTGGAAAAAAGATATCAGTTTGATTAATAAAATGGAATTATGGTATTCATCCAATTGTAGGCAGACTTCTGCACAAATATTAATAATGTTATGGAAATACAGAATATCTAATACAAATTATCAAATGGTTTTCTTGCTCAGGAGTTTATAAGACATTCAAGAACCAGAAGTACCAGAATTAGAATTGATCTGAGGATCTTAAATCCAAAGTCTTGTACTCTGCTATTGCACTTAACCAAGCAGGATAAAGCAATCAAATGACTTTATTGCTTGGGTGTATGAAAGAAATTTGACCACCGGAAGTGCCAGTACTGAAATGGATCTGGTAACTGAATGATAATAATTAAAGTCCTATGGATACCATGTGATTGAAACCTTTTTGAAATATCAATTTGAGATGAAATGCATACTTGAGTCATTATTAAAGAATGCTTTGCCCTGCAAAGTATTTTTAAAGACTGATGATGATGATGATGATAGTAAAAAATATATAATCTAAAACTAACTGATCTATTTTTTTAAAAAGTAGCCATTATCAATTATATTATAACTATATTTTAAATATGTATGTTAAACTTTGCTTAAGAATGTTTAAAAACAAATTAAGTTATATTTTTGGAATTCTATTATTTACTTTAAATATACCCATTTTTTTAATGATTTTGAAATTATGGTTATTTTTTTTAATACTTAAGTTTTAGTTTTTATTTAATTATGGCAGTAAAAGTTATTATTAAATTTAACATGTTCCATTTTCCATTTGAAGTATTAATTATTTTTCTGTTGAATGAACCGATTTCGATTTAACTGATTCATTTTTGATTAATAACATTTGAATTCTTAAACTCTGGGCGTTTTTTATAATTTTATTGACTTGAAAAAATAGTTCTTGTAGATATATATATGCATATGAATTATCTCGTAATTTGTGCATTCTCCTATCGTGTCTACAACCTTGGGTTCAAAACAGAATTGAAATTAAAATTTTGTTTAATTAACTGTGGATTCTAAGCAAATCTAGAATTTTTTTTTCATGTAACCCTTCCATAACCAGTTTAGTATATCCATTTAATTATTGATTGGTAAACGAATATTTAGTTTTTATTAACTCATGGGAAAACAAAAAAAAAGTTTATAAAAATGTACACCAACCAGCAGTTGATATCTTTTTTGCTATTCATTTATAAAACAAAATACTGAATATATATATATTATTCGATGTCTGTATTTTTAAAGCAATATACGTAATTATATAACTGAATATTTGTAAATACAGTAACTAAATAATTAAAAATTTTATCCACTTAGGAGCACTTTCGATTATCCCAGTAATTTTTGTCAACTAAAGCTTTGAAATGCTAACTTTCTCACAATTCCATGATCTTAACGTTTGCCGTTTGCCTGTTAATTAAGTCCTGTTTACATTTGTATATTCAGTTATATTATTATATATATATATATAATTCAGCACAATACAAGCATGTAAATAATATTAACAGTACTTTTTTACTCATGGTCATTCAAACAGCAAGGTTTGAATAAATAACCAATCTCTGTCTGGGCATATATGTCTATCAAATAACTAGTGTCATCAGAAGCCATTAAAACTAATATATAGAACATGACTAAAATCTGTTTATTTACCCTTTTGTGTCATATTTAATTAATAATTTACATATTTAAAAGTTTATTTGAATGCTAGATTATTAAAAAAATTAGTGTGATCAAAAGTCTGTCTTGTTTAAGCCAATATAAAGGAAGTTGTAGTTAAATCAGCACTAAATTTATTTTCAAATTTTGATATTAAATTCAGCAATGCAACAAACTTGAAGAAAATTTCTATTGCTGTGTTCAGTGGATTTCATCTAATTTCAAAGGCTGCTGATGACATCAGATTACTGACAGAAATATGTCCTAAAAAATTGAATAATTTTTCATCAACTATACTATGTGATAGATTATGAAAACTTCTATAAAGAGCATGAGTAGAAAGTAACATTATTGATATATGCATATGTAAATGTATGCATATAGATACATACATAGCAAAGAATGTAGATAGAATAAACTATTAAAGAGAGAGAAATCATTAGAACATATTTGTCATATTAAATGTATAGGAGTTAGTTAAGTAATGAAAATAATAATAAAATAACAATTATATATTTCTCCATGACCATTTTTTCAGAGATTATGAAATGTTGAGATCAAAATAATAAATTGTGGACATTAGTTACATTTTATCATCAAAACATAATTTCTTTTTTTTTATTCTAATGTAGATTCAGAATTCTATAGTTTTAAGTTTTATAAATGAAAGATTTGTTAAATGTTTAAGCTTAAATATTATTTATTGAGAAAAATGAAATTAAAAATAGAGATACAGAGAATATATTGCAAAAAACTAAGTAACATTGAATAAATAGAAGAAACAATTAAAAAGACAGTCTTAAAAAGTGAACGATTTAAAGAAAATGAACTGAAAAGATGTATAGGCTGTTTATTTATAAAGTTATTAAAATGTATAAAAATTAACTCTACCTTGTGAATTTAAAATATAAACCATTTCAAATGATACATTCAATGATATCTCTGATTTTGTTCTAATAAAATATGGGTTTTCTAATGTCTATTCATATATCTTGAATAAGTTGATGAAAGATGGTCTCATTTTTGTGGATAACATAATATCATACTTATACTAATAGTAGTTGTGGCCAGCAGTTTGAACTTTATCGATCCTGTTATTACATATTAATGCAGTATTGTTCAATATTTCATAATTAGTTGTTGATATTTTAGTTTTTACCAGTGTGCCCTTTATTTAAATATCACCATATCACAATAATTCATCAGCACAGAAGCTTGAACCACTCTTTCTCTCAATATTCATGCATTTTATGAACCATTAAGCATCACATGATCACTATCTTATACTAATACATAATTGTTTATAAACAAAGCAAAACTCCATACAGTATTGCCACCCTGTGCCAACCAGAGTAATCAATGAATGCCAGAAGGCTTATGCATAAAATCCCTATCTAATGCCTACTCATCCAATATCCCCAGACTAGTTTCTGGCTTATGGCCATCATCAGTGAGGAGCTTTGGATCTGAGAGTACTGCACCTAGATCTTAGGATCTAATGCAACCCTCCAGCACCCACCTTTTATCTCTACTTAACTACAAAACTATGAGAATGAAATTGAAAACATAAAAATATTTTCTATCTAAGCTGTTGAGCTTAGATTGAAAATATTTTTAGAGATAAAAAGTGGGTGCTGGAGGGTTGCATTAAATCCTAAGATCTAGGTGCAGTACTCTCAGATCCAAAGCTCCTCACTGACGATGGCCATGAGCCAGAAACTAGTCTGAGGATATTGGATGAGTAGGCATTAGATAGGGATTTTATGCACAAGCCTTCTGGCATTCATTGATTACTCTGGTTGGCACAGGGTGGCAATACTGTATGGAGAGTTTTGCATTTTATGAACACTTGTCCTTTCAAGTGATCCAGAAATGTAATATGCTTGAATCTCCATATCCATGTTGTTAGTTTGATATTTTTCTATTACATTCTTTCCTTGTTAAGAAGAGACAGTTCTTATCCCTTTTAACATCAGGTGGAAGTATCAATAATTATTAGGTACAGAAATATTTTCAAAGTTTTTAATCAGTCACCCATCATCTTAACTCTACCCTATTGCAACCCTATATTTATGGAGAAACTCAAACGATTGTCTCATTCTGATTTCATTTTTGAGAACAATCTTTACTCATAATGTGAGCTAAAGATATAAAGCACTCAATTTCCATGTCTATTTTGCCATTTAATATTTGTTAATATACCTTTTTTTTTTAATTAGGACCTGATTTTTATCTACTTTTAATATTTTTTAAAATAATGAATATTTACTGCACTGTAGAGATAGTTTTATATTTTGGGTATTTGGTTATGACATTTTTAAAGTAGATAAAAATTAACTCTTGTCTTGTAAATTTAAAGTGTAAGCCAATACAAATGAGCCGTGAGATCATCTCTGCATGATTTAACATTTGTTCTAATAAAATGTCATTGTCTAATCTACATCTTTATAAGATCTTAGTTAAATAAATGGAAGTGAATTTATTTTATTTTCTCATTTATGTAATGCATATTACTATCATGCTAAAGTGCGTTATGTTAATAGACTTATACTTTTGAAATTTATCTATCCAGTTATTATATTTTTATTGTAACACGAGAAATGATTGCAAATAAAATTATTTTATGAATTTAAATCGATTGCAAGTAGATCTTATTATTATAAACCTGCATTGTCGTCACATTATTAAAGGCAGCTGAATAGCTCTACTGTATGGAGAGTGTTATCTCTATTCAATTTTATTTATTTAATATATAATATCTTGGAGCAAGTAAATCTTCAAGAATTACATTAACATTGTGAGTATTTTGAGATTTATTCTCCAAGCATTAAATACACATATATATTTATAGTAAAGTATCTAATAAAATAATGACTATTTTGATACTAAGTCAATAAACATCACATGATCACCATTTTTTATACTTGCTTATAACTGTTATTAAAACAGGCAAAACTCTCCATACAGTATTTCCACTCTGGCTTGTACTGAGTGGAAAGACTGTATGGAGAATTTTGCCTATTTTGATACTAGAAGATGTTTTATTAATATGTTAATGTTTTTTTCTCATGTGTCATTGCATCAGCCGGGAAGCAAACCTGCTAACCTGGGACAACTGCTTGTAAAGCACTTTCTTAGTTTATTATTCCAACAATCATATATTACTATCACTGTATAATTTGAACTCTATGTATGAATTCACTTTTTTATTTTTATCAATAAAGGATAATAGGTTAGGAAAATATATTACTTTGACACTAGAGGGTGTTGCAATAACATAGTTCTTGGAAGTTCAACAATTCTTTTATTAGAAATTACTAGCACTAAGTAAATTTGATATATACACATATGCGATAAATAAGTAAATAAATCATGGTATGCTTTAATTTAAAAAAAATATCAAATAATGAATAATCAGTTATATCCATATAATCTTTATCATTGCATTCATTTATAAAATGAAAACAAGACTTCCATAATGCATTATCCCAAGCTTCATGAATTGTCATGAGTCTCTGTCTATTGCCCAAAACACATCTTCTGTTAATAAATTTAGGCTTTTTTATCCATTTCTTATCTTAAAAAATAACTATATGCAAAATATATGTGAGATATGCTTAAAATCTGAATAAAGTTCACAATTTTTACTTAATGCACTTTCAACTAAGTTATGTTAGTCATAATCATGTTGTCTAACAGAGGGAAGAAGATTTCTGGCTTTGTATTAGATGTCATGACTTTGACTAATATATCTTACCCAAAAGTGCACTAGGCAAAAATTGTGAACTTTATCCAGATTTTAAGTGAATCTTGTATTTGTTTTTGTATTTTCCATATTACATTTCCTTGAGATATTGCATACCAAAATTTTCAATGTAACATTTCTTATTATTTTAATATATTTTCCAAAGTAGCTGATGTGTGATATCTAAATGAACATATGTGTTACATAACATATTTTGGCTATTTATCACAAAAGTTCTAAGGGGTTAACATTTTTGGATCACAATTATTGACATAAAATGAGACATTGTGTTTTTATCTTTGAAGATTATCTTCAATACTTTTCTTACCATCCAAAATCTTGCAGACTACATGAAAAAATTCTTATTAGTCTTCTGTTCACAGTGTACAGTTTGAACCACTTCAACTGCTTTAGTAGCATTTATTTTCTGATTCAAAGCAAAAATTAATTTTAGTGCATTATTCCATCATAGGTTTAACCATGAATGCATTGTCACATTTGAGTTTATAACTCATAATCCAGACATTCTAGTGTCTTATAGCTTTATGGCAAATAGCCTAAACCATGTCCCTATGTAACACATGCATTAATTTAAAGGTAACAATACAGGCATCTTAGACAAAAACAATCGGCAGCCATTTTTTCACTGGAACAATATATGAGTGCGTACATGACCAATATTATTGACAAAGATATGCTTATAAGCATTAAACATTCAAGAATAGGTAGATTCATTTTATTCTTGATATTTTGTTCAACATTTAGAGTGTTAGTCAAGCATTGGTCAGTGACAGCTGCTTCACAAGCAGTTGTCCCAGGTTAGCGAGTTTGCTTCCCGGATGATGCTATGACACATGAGAAAAAAAACAAGAGTGTTTTTAATTCATAGCCTGAGGGAGGATGATTTGCTTCCATTGTTTTATATATATATATATCATATATATATCCATTGTTTTATATATATATATATCACAATCAATCCATTGGAAAATAAAGGTCTCTCCAAATTCAATGCATTTTTTGCCATCCCTAGCCTCTCTTCTCCACATCACACCAGCATACTTTCTTATTTTATTCATCCATTTTTACATATTGTCTCTTTCTAGGTCTTTTAAAATCTTTTGAAATTCTGTTTAAGATTTCAACTGTCTATCTATTACCATCTCTTCTAGAAATATGTCCAATTTAATTCCACTTCAATTTCTTAATTTTTTAATGATGTCAGTAACATTGTTGTTCTACCACCCATGTATCTCATTTTCAATCTCTTATTATTCTTTTTAAGATGCATCTATCCTTATTTCTTTTAATAGTCTAAAGTCTCTATATTGTTCTTCTTTTAAGTTTCCAAGTCTCAGATCCCTAAGTAGAAATTGGTAAAACACATTTATTAAATAACTTTTTTTTTTCAAACACACACATATATATTCAAAAAATTATAGCATAAAGCAATATGTAGCATAGTTAAAGCTAGAATCTCCTCCAACTTACCAACACACACATTAAAGTCAGTTGATACATTTTTGAGTCAATAAAAATTAAGCTGTGGGAAATTTTACATAAAAAACAAAGCAATGATTTTTTTATATACAAGTGACAGCTAGAAATATGAATAAAAGATGAAACTAAAGTCCAGAACACATATAATGTTTATGTAAAAGAAATGGCATAGCATGGTGGAAAGTTGTGAACAATTACTTATCATTCATAAGACAATGTCTAATGAAAATAAAGTTCATAGAAAACATTTGGAGAAGTTTAAGTATTCTTACTGGATATAATCAGATAATAAAAAAAAAAAACTTGACAAAAAGTTACTTTTTAAAAAAAAAAAAAAAATGTCATAGCATCGGCCGGGACGCGAACCCGGGCAACTGCCTGCAAGTGCAAGGCAGTCGCGCTGACCTCTCAACCACCAATGCAAGACAAAAAGTTACTTTTGTCATAAGTTTATCATAATTATGATCACAAGATGGTGAAGTATTTAGACATGTGCTTGAATGTTGGAAATAATTGTCCATTATTAGACAATAAAAAGCGGAAACCTTTCTCTTTCCTTAATCTTTTAAATAAGTGAAACTTTATTAAATAATCCTAGCTTTGATGTACAAGAATAATGAAAACATGTGAGATATTGTGACCTGGCCAACTAAAGAATGCTGATTTAGCATGAAATGCATTTTGGGATCGCTTACTTTGACATCTGTCTTTATTCATAACCTTAAAATGTTCGTTGGTAAAATGTAGTTATATTTACACATGAAAAAAGAGTAAATAAAATGAAATTAATTATTATATGTGGTTATCTATAATAGCAATAGGTATATTATTATTTATATTAAAGTTTAAAGAATATATCTGGGCTAAAGGTGAGATGATAATTTCAAACCTAATAAATAATTAGCACAATAATCATTACGGTATTTATTTGGGAATAATGGAACCACAGTTAAGACTGAAGAAGTTTGAAACTTTTAGATTAATATTTAATAATCTGATATTAATAAATACTGAGTAAAAATAATGAAGGCACGTGATAAGTTATGATCTGGGTTAATTGAAGAATGCTGGTTCATTATGCAATGCATCTTGGGAGTTAGATGCATTTATTTCTGTATTGAAAGTAAACATAGTAAAATGAAAATATTTATACATGAAAAAACAAAGAATAAAGTTGAATTAATTATTCTATGTTGTTAATCTTTAATTAAAGTTTAAAATGTGTACCTGGACTAAAATGCTATGGTAATTTCTCTAGCTAATAAATGATTAGTAATAATCATTGAAGTATATATCTTGGGTAGGTTTTGAACGCAGGAAGTTTGACACCTTTAGATTAAAGTGTAATAATATATGTGTGTGAGAGAAAATTTTTCTACATGAGGAAACTGGCACATTACCATAGTAAAGAAAAAAAAGTCATTTATAATCTTTAAATATGACAATTAACTTTACTGATTACAATCCTGCCTTTTAATCTTGAACAGTGTAGCAAAAAAAAGTTCTTTTCTAAAAGATAAATCGATGTGAAGAACTAATTTTTGCCACTCGTATAGACCGGTCAATCTCTTTGGATTATTAGACATTTGTTCAGGAAGAAGAAAAAAGAATTAAAGAGGGTGAAGACAAATTAAATCGATTATGTATGTGCTAGTAATAAATCTTGTCAACCTAAGAAAACGAAAAAATTGTATTTCTAATTACGTATATTTTACTATCTGAATCATTTATAAAAATTTAAAACTCGTAAATGCTAAAAATGTGCCAACTTTTAAGATATATGATATAAATAATTTATTACAATTAACACATATACATGTATGTGTGTGTATTAACTTTGTGTATATATTTTCATATAGAGAGAACATTACAAAAACTTAAGTTACTTTCCATCGAAGTTTAACCTTTGAAAAAATTATAAGTTAGATGTATAAATAAATCACTATACCATTTAAAATGCTACACTTTTTAAATTTGGATTATTCTTCATCGGAATTGAACAACTTATTGTATTACTTTGTACCATCAGATATTGTAGATTCATCATACATTTGCCTATGTAACTTAAATTTATTCTATTATATATATATATGTTGATATTTGCATATAATTTGTTGTCAATAAAGATTTTTAATTTTTAAAAAAAATACTGAAGTTACTTATAATTGCAAATATCTATCCGTGTTTTATGCAAAGCTGACGAAATAAGTGTTCAGAATTTCCTAGACTCAACAAAAAACAATAATAGTATATTGAAATAAAGTGCGTATCATTAGTTTTTCGTCAATACCAACATATTTGTCCACAATGACTGGCAATGTATTACGATGCAATAAACGAAAAGAAATCTGTATGCCTTCATATTTTTCCTTTCCACAACATTTCTTTGCCTATCGAATAACTTCAGTATCCAGGAAAGCATTATCACACTTCATACGCAACATAAATATCAAACATCAGAAAAAATCACATTTATAAACTAGTAAATAGTGAAATTCAAACAATTAAGAAAACTTATACAAGCAAATTAATATTGTTTCAGATTTTGGATATTATTTATGAAAAAAACAAGCAATTTCTATTAAAGACTTCTGTTCAGGTAAAATTTATAATGCAACGTAATTATACAAAGGCCTGGTACTGCTCGCGATATCAAAAAAGAAAATAAAAAGCAAACCAAATATTGACAAAAGAAGCAACTTCTGACAGGAGTTTATTGATCACACCATATTGAACTGATAAAGGATCATATCAGAATTTGAAGACAACTAAAAAAAACATATTTATATTAAAAAATTATATGAATTTATTAAAAAATTTAGGCATAAGATGTTTGCAGTGTAAAATTGGAATAGGATAGATCGTAGCCTAATTGTTTAAAATCCACTATTTTTTGCATAAAAACCATTAGAATGCTTAAGACTGTATTTTTAAAAAAAATCAGTATAGAATATTGATTTGATCTAATTTCTAAATATAGAACAATTTTTAAAAATATCGCACGATATCAATTTATGTAATGTTTTTCAGCAACAAAATCTATTTATACTACTCCAAGTATGCCAACTATTGAGTAATTAATTAGATGTTAAATAACAGTAGTATTAAATATCTATCTAAAATCCAGAAACATGTTTAGTTATATGTATATAGAAAAGCATTGAATAAGAATTTGATAAGCTCTATCATTTAATATTTACTACTTACTTAAACATATAATAAGTGTCAGATTCATTAGCAAATCCTTTTAGTCTCCTCACTCTTTTGCCATCTCATGTAAGCTTTGGTAATTAATAGATGCTTGATGGTGGTATTTATTAAATCCTTATCCTGTGCATTTCTTTCCAAATACCCTCAAACTAGTTTTTAGCTTGTTTTTTTTTTTTTTCAGTGAGGAACTTTTTGGATTTTTATGAACAGTCCACTCAAATCTTTTGATTAAGGATTTAATAAGCACTACCATCTAGCATCGTAGATTAGTAAAGCTTACATATGATGGCAAAAGATTAGGGAGAATAAAAAAATTCTAATGATTAGCACTATATGTAAACTAAAGTCTTGTAATGTCTTGTTGGTCACATGACATCATAGGTAACAGACTTGTATTAGTATAAGTACACATACTAATTTAGAATTATAGAAGCTGATCCATATCAATGCATTAGGAGAAATAATTTATTCTATTTACATTTCTCTGCAGACAACTATTGTTTGCCTCAGTAAACAATAGACATTTAATTGGTATATACATATTTTTATCTAATGCCTAAATATTGATCTTTTTTGGAGTAGTACCAAATTTTGCACTCACACGCCAATTAACTTCCTTGTTTTTCTATATTAGCCAAATTAACAGTCTATGGATTACAAACATCCTAAGATTTTAAATCCAAGCTAACATGCATGTACAGTTTTATAGATCTGACACAAGGTTTATTATAATATATTTTAGTGAACTCAAATTTATGGCAATTGTAGACACTCATTTATTACATTAATGTCAGATCTATGTAAGTGTACAAGCAAATTGACTTGGGTTTAAAACTTTAATATTTTTTGAATGTCATATTATTAGTGTGCATAGTATAAAGAAGTAAAAGAATGGACTAAATATATGGATGCATATCAATGCTTTTCACTAAAAAAGTTCTATAGCCAGAAACTAGCTATCTAGTAAATTTTACTTATTCAAACTCACAACAGATGGCTCTGAATAAAGTAAATAAAATAGATTACTGCTCTTAATGAAAAGATTAAAAATAAGCTAAGTGAGCCATGTAATATTTTGACTGGTTTTGAGAAAATATTTAGTAGATGAACAGTTGATTGCAGCAAAAGTGAGATGATGACATTCAAAACTGGTGATCTTTGAGTAAAGTTTTGGTTTGTTAGTATTAAAAAATATAAATGGCTTATGGATGGATTTTTTTATTTGAAAAAGAATAATACTAAATATGACTTAAAAAATTCTGTCCAAAAATTTTGAACCATATTTAAACAAAATAACAATCTATATAAGTCACAAAATTTCTCCATTTAAAAATGTCAACTTTAAAAATGTAAATGTGACAATAATCACATATAAACAGTACCAGAGGAAAAAATATTTGTGATTACATAAACAAAAAAGCTCAAGTAATGTAAACTATATGCATAGGTTCATCAGTGGGGGTAGTTAATTCAGTGTCTATGAATTTTATTATCCTTATGTAGATGTTAATCTGGCTAACTGTTATTTTGAGATTAACTTACTTTCCAAATGAGAATAAATAGGCTTAATGTTTCAGATTAATCAAATTAACTGTGTTTTGTGCCCATATTTTTGAAATTTTTTGTGAAACAATTTATTAATTTTATTTCATTTGAAGACTCTAAACAATGTTCACCAAAAACTTATTAAGGACTAAAATATTTTAGGTATAAAAATTATCTAATTATTGCAATTACAGAAGATAAAAGATGTGAAATAAAATTGTCATGGCAAAACATTACATCATTTTTTCAAACCATATCATTGGAATACTTAAAATGAAAGCAGAAACTTTAAAAATTTATCATTGGAGCACTCAAAGTATTTGTAAAATTTTCTATGAAGGTGGAGTCTCGATAATTTTTCAGACTGATGATGACATCATTAATTGACAGAAGCAAATGCCTAGCTAGAGATTACTTGTTTTTTTCATCAAATATTGGTTTTTGTAAAATCATGAAAAAAATGTCTTGCGTTGTTAGCCGAGAGGTATCGCAGCCGCCATGCAAGCAAGTAGTTGTTTGCAGACAGTTGTGGGTTCGCGTCCCGGACAATGCTATGACATATGAAGAAAAAAAATTAGTTAAAATTAACATTAGTAATATTGCATATATATATTTTCAACAGGTATCCTTATTTCTATGCACTTTCATTTTAGATCGATCAATCACATCACAATCATTCATCAACCCAGAAATCAACCAATCACTTTCACATACTGGATGCATTTTTTAAAACACCAGTTTACTGTTTTAAATGAGTAAGAAATATATAGTTCATATTGTAATTATATATATATATATGATCACTAGATGGAGCTTTACCAATAACTCCTAACAAGCTTTGTTTACATAAATGCCGTGAGAGAATTAGAATTCAATATCTTTCATTGTTTCCACCTTCAGACCATGGTTTCGAGCTAGTTTGCTCATGTCAGTGAAGGGTTACCTTCACTGACGTGAGCCAACTAGCTCAAAACCATGGTCTGAAGGTGGAGACCTTCACCGATGTGAGCCAATTAGCTCAAAACCATGGTCTGAAAGTAGAGACAATGAAAGAGATAGTGAATTCTAATTCTCTCTCAGCATTTATATAAACAAAGCTTGTTAGGAGCTATTGGTAAAGCTCCATCTAATGATCATAAAATGCAAGCTAGAAGCAATTTACAAAATTTATAACTTGTTTTGTTTATCATATATATATATATACATATATAAAAAGCATATTTTAGTAGTCTCTTGAGTTAACTTAAATATAATATCATTGACCTCTATTTAAAATAAACAGCCAATTTTTTACATTACATATGTTTCAGCAATAATCGAGCCTTATCAGGTGCATTAGAAATCAAAGCAGCTTCTTGTCACATCCAAGTAGCACCATACTATCATTATATAAAGAAAGATATCCATGCAATATATTTTATTTTAAAAATTTAAAGTATAAATACATGATTAATGTGGTATCACTATTATATATAAAAGAAATGAGCCAACTACACGAAACAATTAAATCACACAAACTAAATCTTCTCACAATTTCAGTTTTTTTTTCTCTAAAAGCTAACATCATTCTATATTTTTAAGTTCCATTTTCTAATATTTTTTTAAAAAAAAAATATTAATCCTCACTTTTAATAAAAAAAATTCAATATTGCTGATTAGTAACTTTTTCAGGTTTGAAATAAGATCTTATCTCAATCTTCTGGGCAAGTTTAAAATTTATATTAACCCACATTTATTATTATATAAAATTGTTTTTTTCGTTTTTCATTAAGATTATTAATATCTTATTTTTAATCTAAAGCTTTTATTATCTTTTTTTAATAGACTGTGAAATTTTCTTTTATGATTGGGAATTTTGATTAACTCTATTGATTTGTTTTAATATTTTTTTATCTTAATAAAACCAAAAAGAACTTCTCCAATCATGATTCAACTTTTACTTTAAAGTTTTAATAACTTTATTTGTCGTGTGATTTATATATATATATTAGTAAGTTTGCAGTATGAACTATTATATAATATAAAATGACTAAAGATCTCTTTGATTACCATATATAAATAATGTGTAAAGTATCACAGAATTATTATCTATTGCTGAGAAAATAAAAATAAGCCCATTTTTGTTCCAGAAAATTAAGTGTAATGTACATTTACAAACTGATATTTTAATTCTTACAGTTATTTTTATTTAAATTGTCTTCTGTATAGCTTTTTGGTCCAGGGGCAATTGTGGCTTCATTGTAGACTGCTTGGAAGTTGGATATAACTTCTGGAGACTTTACAAATTATTTAGATAAATAATTTGACTTTTAAACTTGAAAAGACATTCAACCTGCAATGAATTGATAATGTTTGAAAATGATGATGATTACTGGGGTAAAGGTTAGTTTTAAAAATTTTACTTGCCACATGATACATAGATATTTAAATATTAATTAAATATTACATATGTATGTAATCTGTTAATGTTATATTTATACTTTCTATAGAAATTTCTACAAACTTAGTCTTAATCACAGCAATATTTGATGAAATTCAACTATCTTCCTACAAAACATATGTTTCTGGTAATTAATCCTGATGTCATCAGCTGCTTAAAAGACCAAGTGAATCATGTCATATATAACAAACTTTCAAACTTTAATATCAAATTAAGTGTTATAAGTCTATTTAAGTAGAAACTGAGTTGCTATATTTAATCTGATCAAAACTGATTTTCTGCCCAGCTGATGATGTCAGGTATGAGAGCTAAAAATATGTATCTTGCAAGTGGGTATTTGATTTTCATCAAACACTACCATATATAAAACTATAAGTTTCTATAAATCCCTATAAAAAGTATAAAAAAATAAGGTTAATGGATTATATATATTGTAACATTTTTTACCATTCTGATAGGCCTTCTGTTATGCATTAGAATGTGTGAGTTAATCAAGCTATAAAGAAGAAAAATATTTTATTCATATTTCTAAAAAAACATAGCTATATTTCCTGATTAACTCGACCTAATAATTATTACACTTTGAATTGCTGGCAGAATCAGTTTTTAATTTATAAAAGAGGGCACCAAAGTCATTAGTCTGTGTAAATCACATCATAACTTATGAAGCAAATAATTTAAAAGATCAGGAATTATGATTTCCGTAACTTAATTTATTTCAGAGAATATTTATCCAGGGACTTAATTAATAAATATTGGCAAAAGCAAATTATCCATTTAAGTTTTTATAACCTAACATTAATAACACACAATGAAGTTAATATTAAATGTAAATATTTTATTAATACAAATTAAAATATTTAATGATAAATTATTAATATAATTTGGAAGAACATACAGGCTTATCTGGATAATAATATTGATCAAATATTTAAAAGTTCTTGTCACAAATTTCTCACACTTCTTTTACAATGTTCCTTGAATAATAAAAAATGGTGAATGTCTATATGGGTGTTAGAAGCCTCATATTTAAAGTTAATGTCTCTATTGGTATTATAAGCTTATAACTAACATTAGATATGAATAATCTTACATGTAAGCTCAGAAAGTTTACATAGATTGTTGAATACCATGCATGGTTTTTCATGAAAGGTAGAATGAGCTCATGGGCATTGGTTTTAAACTGTTCTTGGTCCATCCTAAGGCTAGGGATGAAAACTTTTTGGAGTTGATGTCTTCATTTTGAACAATGTTGGCAAAAACTCTGGTTCACTCCTGCATGAAAAATTATTTCAGCATAGAGTGGCCCTGGATTTTTCATGATCCAGGACCAGCCAAAAAAAACAGCCAAGACTAGGTTTGAAGTTTTCTCCTTTTATATTCTTGGGTCCATTTTTAGACTTCTGCACAGAGATTATCTTTTGTTTTATTATCAAAACACATGTAAGTAATCTTGTACATTCTTTCGTATTTTTGATGTACAAAGTTTATTTTTTTATGAATTACTTCTTCCATTTTTAATTATGATTAGACAGATTTTCTAATCATAATCTTTTACTTTGGAATTTCTTTCTTTATTTTATCTGGATAGCAATCTGCATGTCTTTTCATTCCTTCCAATATTATGTTTTATTTTTAATTAAATAAATAATTTAAAACAAAAAAAATTAACTTTCATTGCATGTTTATAAGAAATAGCACTAACTGAAAAAAACTAAAATTGTTTTAAATTTTACTTTTTTTAAAGCTTTTAACTATTACCAAATACCAAATATATTTGTACCATGAATAAATAAATGGTACTGTCTCTCTCTCTCTCTCTCTCTCTCTCTCTCTCTCTCTCTCTCTCTCTCTCTCTCTCTCTCTCTCTCTCTCTCTCTCTCTCTCTCTCTCTCTCTATATATATATATATATATATATATATATATATATATATATAAAACAATCAAATGCCAACTAGTCAATATAATAAACCAAGTACATGAATTGAATTCTTGCCTAAATTAATAGCCAAAATTAAATTTTAAAATTTATTATCAATAGTTAATAAACCTGAGGTTTTATTATCAATAATTATTCTCTAAAAGCAGATTTTTCTCAAGTGCAAAGTAACACAAATATAAATATATACAATTTGATCTTTCCATGATTCCTACTCGCAATCCTTTTATCACTACAGTGTACCTATTAACTATGTTGTAGCTAGCTATACAACTTTAATATATAGTCTATGAAAAATGTAAATAAATAAAAATGAAATTAAGAAAACAAAAAAACCATTAAAATGTGTAAATTTTACAATATTTAAGCAGCCATTTGTCTTTTTTTTGAGAGCTGTAATTTTGCTTTTTTTAAAAAGTAAAATTTATAAATAAATTTTACAATATACAAGTAGCCATTTTTCCATTTCAGCATACCATTCAGGATTATACATGTCAACAAAATTTCTACAGTTCATGTTGAAAGCACATAATTTTATTCTTCCTTTACTATTCTTTATGGATTTGATGTGTAATATTTTGCATAATAAAATATTTTCTGAATGAAATAGTAAAAGTTTTACAAAATTCTAAAACATAATTGAAGCTAATACTAGCTTAAAACATTAAAATTTAATCAGTGATATCGTAATTTTTTTGATAAGAGAAAAAGGTTATTGAAAAAAATGAATATTTTCCAAAGCATATTTAATAATAATAGAAGTCAGACATTTTTATACTTCCTTTATTTTAAAAATAAAAATACATAGGAGGTAGTTTTTGTTGTTTTCTTATTCTTATTGTTTCATCAAATGCATGAGTCTATTTTTTTCATATTATAGCTACATACATAAAAAAAATCTGTATTATATATGTGTGTGTTGAAAAGTATTATACACCTTTAGTTTAATAAACAAAGTATATTTTATTCCATTCAATGTTCAATGAAACTTGAGATGTTTGTATGTAAGAAGACCTTGAACAAAATATAGCTCAGTTCATGACTCCATTGTAACATCAAAAACAGTTTTTTTTTTCATTTCAATGGTATTTACAACATGAGTTGAAATTGTGAGGAAGTACTATAGAGAATACATTTCTTTTGTGTTTCCATTACTTTGTACTTGAGAAGCCTGCCTTTTCAAAAAAACTATTGATAGTTAATTTTTAATTTATTTTAGGCTAATAATTTAATTTATAAATTGGTGTGCTTACTTTAATATATAAGTATATGTTTATATATGTATGAAGATGTATTTATTATTCATGAATTTATTTATATAATCATTACAAAATCCAAATCTAGTAATTAAAATTATTATTGTTATTGTTGATGACTTTTTATCTTTTTTTCTCTTGGAGTTGGTGGCTGATGATGATGATTAAAATTTGAGTAAAACCATTTTAAATTCAGAAGTAAGGAAGTATAAAGAAAAAAATATTATGATGGTTATACCAATCAATCCATTAATGCAAAAACCATATATATATAGCCCTCGTGTACACTGACAGATTTTTTGTTCTTATTAGATTTAAGCTTTCAACTTTCACTTTAATATTAATCATTATTATTTATCAGAATATAATAAATTTGACCTCATTTGATAGATATTTTTGTTTAGAAATTAAATAAATTTTAAAAAATTACATTTGATTTTTGGAATTATCTTAAAAATTAGATTTTAATCAAAACAAAATGCAGTCCTAACATCAAATTTTAGGTGGAGTTGATTCAATTGCAAAATGAAAGAAATCTTCTTTGTTTGATGTTTGTTTTAAAAATCTGAATGAATTATGTTTAATATCTAGTAAAGCTACAATTTATGCTTTAAACATTTAAATTTTTTTCGTAATTTTTGTTATGATAGACTGTTGAAGTGATGACATTTCTAGACAGTTGTATTTCCCATGCCCTTAATCTCTATGGTAATATTACACAGATTACATTTAAAAATAAAACATTTCTGTAAAAAATAATATGTAATAATATATATTTTGATTTCTAATAATTATTATACAATTACAATACAAAAATAATCATAAACTGTTCAAAAAATTAAGTTTTTAGATCATTGTAATATTTTCTTGAAGTAATCTTGCAAAGTTCAAGACGGTCAAATATACAATGACTAGACATCAATATGTGGTTTCAGAAACTTTGAAATTCCTGCTTATTTGATTATCCTGATGTTTTTTGAATTTTTTTGAAATTAAAATATTAGAAATAAACATATGTAAATTTTAAAGCTGTAAAAAAATATGTCAGCAAAATTTCTCAGTAGAAGACAAAAAATGCAAATTTAATTTCTAGATTTTTCAGATACAGTTTCATCACTTGAATAAATGAGTTGGTTACTTAAATACTTTCATGGATTGAAATAATAAATTATATCTATGTAAATATAGATAACTTTTTCTTTTTGATGTTGCTAGGAAACTATCAATTACTATTAACTGACAATCCTTCTGAAGCTAAACAAGTTTTTTCCATTAATCTATAATAGCTCTTTTCTTGGGATTTTTATTGAAATGAAAAATAAATATTCTATTTATATGTCATTTTGCAATTTTATTTAACATTTAATTTTTTCTATAGCAAAAGTTCCTTTCTGAAAGATTTTAAGTTCTTTATAATTTTAGCTCTTTATTAAATTCTATCTGCAAAAATATTCTTTCAATTAAGTGAATTCATTTGTAAATCCACCTTTCCCTCACTATCATGCATTTTGTTAGTCTTAAATCTACTTTATTTGCTCACTCAAAAAAAGATGTTTCTTTAAAATTTCAAATTTGATCATCATATCTGATTATCTAAAATTAAGCATATTTTTAAAATATTAAAATGTTTATTTAAATTTTATAAATGGTGCTGTCTTATTATAGATGTTTCTTTGCATATAATTCCAATATCTGATTATTGAAGTTTTAAATTAGATCCCAATGGACTGTTAAAAACAGAGAAGGAAGCCATATTTGAGATGAATGGATGAGATAAAAAAGTTTATTAGTATGATGTGGAAAAAAACAAACAGGATTGAACTTGTAAATAATGTCATCCTGCAGTGGATTAATAATAATTGGCTATAATAAAGATGATATTAATATGAAATAATCTGCAACACAGTTTGAAGTAAATTTAAAATCAACAAAGTTCTGTACCCAAACAGATAGCATTGCAGACAAAAGAGGTTGGAGGAGCTTAGTTATTACAACAAGATACTAGGTGATTCATACTATGGAGCTGATATCTGATAGTAATCTTATAACTACTTAAATAGATAGAAGAGATTCAGTTTGCAATAGGTTCCAGTTTTCACATGCTTTTTATTGTTATTAAAGTTGAAAAATAGCATAGAAAATAAAAGTTAGTAAACTATGAATTTGATAAAAGAAATAAAACTCTCACTAGAAGATCTTCAATTATGTAATAAAAATAATGGTCATTTTCAGACAATCAAAAATTTAATGTATTCTTTCAGAAATAAATAATTCAAGATACAAGGGTTAAATCAGGAAGGACATGAAATATTCCCAGATTATAAACAATATATGACTTCAAAAATTTAAAAACATTATATAAACCTTTTGATAGCATGGTTGGCCTATAAATGATGCAAAAGATTATGATTTACATTTTGGGAAAGGGAATTATAAATTCTAGATGGATTAGACAGAAAATCTGTATTTAAAAAAGATGTCTGTCAGTTACTTTCAAAAAATGATTTGAGTTACATGTTATTAAAGTGATGCCACTTAAAATGAAGAGTCACAGAAAAGCTAAAAATGTGAAAGCAATTGTAAATATGTATTGTGGCCCAACGGAAAAAATTGGCTGTTTTTCTTCACATATCCTGAAATACCATCTATGAATTAGCACATGTAACATGTAGTTACATGATTTAACTATTCACCACAAAAGATTTAAGCTTCTGACATATCTGGATTATGAGTTACAATATAAAATATTGACTTTTTTATATCTTCATAGATTGCCTTCAATAGTCTTCCTGCCATCATGAAATTTTGAAAACCACTTGAAAACATTCTTATGAACTATGACTTTACTGCCATTCATAGTTTGACTAGCACTTTAACCCAATTTAAAACATTATTTTATAGCTTAATGTTACCATGGGTTAATACCAAACAGATTTAATCTTACAGTTCCTGATTCAGATATGCTAGTGTCTTTAAAACGTTTGTGGTAAGTAATTAAGCTATGTGAGTTTATAATGACCATAAAGCAGTGGGTGTGAAATTATTTTTGATTAAAATTGACATGGTACCTTTGGTTCATCATCTTTATATCATCCAACCTTGCCCACATGACTATTATTTTATTTCCTCAGATGAAAAGAGCTCTCAAAAAAAAAACGTTTTTCTGATGTTGAAGAAATTAAACAAAAATGACAGAAGTATTAAAAGGCATCAACAGTCTTTTTAAAATGTTTTCTGTGGGGGGGGGGGGTTGTAGAAATGTATTGACACGAATAGAGAATACTTTAAAAAAGACATTTCAGAATGAGCTACTAATAAATTCCAGTTTCTTTTGAGTCTTTTCTTATATACCTATTTACTGATCAATGGTTGGTGACTAGTTGTGTCAGTTATAGTTTATTTTGAAATACCTCAGATTGGGGGGGGGGGGGGTTTTCAAGTTTTGTTAAAATTCAAAATACTATGGACCTAACAGATAGTTGCAGTAAGAACTATATCTAAAGTTCTCTAATATTTCTGTACAGATAGAGAGAGATTCTCTGCACTGGTGGATACGATATCAGTGAAATGAGAGGGACTAACAAAAATCAAAAGACTTGACAGTATTTTTGCAATGTAATGTTCAGCCATTCTTCCCCAAGATGTTAAAAATCAATACTAACTTATATTGGAGAACAAAAACCATCGAGCTGTCAACACAGGTATGAAAATCTAGGTGTTTAATATACCTACCTCTTCTAATGAGCAAAGACTGTTTTTAAAATGTTTGCATAATGAGAATGGGATAATCTGAGATTCTATGCTGGTTAATGGTTGATAGATACAGACGAATAAAGATGATATATGAACTGATAAAAATCAAGAAAAATATGAAAATATCTCTGCGATAAAAATGATTATTCATCTTTCCACAAAATGTTAAAAGTGATAGAAAACAATCTCTAACTTGTCAATCATTGTTAGCCGAGAGGTCAGCGCAGCCGCCTTGCAAGCAAGCAGTTGTTTGCAGACAGTTGTTGCGGGTTCGTCTCCCAGCAGATGCTATGACATATGGAAAAAAAAAAAAAAACAATCTCTATCTTGTATGAGAATAATATTATGGAAAAAAGTCAACCTGTTAATATTGCATAGAGTCAGGTAGTTTGATATCTTTAGCTCATCTGTCAAGCAAAGGTCATGCATGCATAATAAGAGAGGGTGGTGGGAGTTTCAGCACTGATGGATTTTGGCAATATGATAGAATTGAAATAAGGAATGCACTAACAAAAACCTGAAAACATACATGTGTGTGTTTGTGCTTGTGTGAGTCTATGGGTATTCGTTTATTTTTATTATTCTTTTCATTTAAAATCTATTAAAAAATGGTAAAATATACATTTTGCTGAAAGGCAAAATATCTTTAATAATAATATTAAGAGGAGTTTTTATTTATTTGTTCTTACGTTTGTTATTAAGAGATTTGATTAGTTAATAAACTCACTTTCCAGTTTATTACTAACAATATAATTGTCAATTTATATTAACGTATTATGTATATGTGTGTGTCTGAGGTTTTTAATGAATGAAGTTTAACATCGCTAATTGGAAGTAATGGTAAAGTTGATTATTCCTTATTTACAATATAATTTTCCCCCGAATGATACCGTTAAACGTACCTCTTTTCTTATTAAATGTTCGCATGAAAATTATTATTTAAAAAGCTAATCCTAATTAGATTTCAGTCGCAACGATGGAAGAAAAACTTTTCTACTTAGTAACATATATACATAATTGGGTAAGGATTGATTTAAAGAATTGATTAAAACATTCTTGAATTTAAGTAGAGGATATAAAGAGATCAAGAAATCAAAATCAATTATAACGATTCAATGAAAAATAAATGCAAAACCTTTGGAAATGTAAATTAAGCATAAAATAACCTTTTAGAGTAATATTTTATAAAATAAATTATTTTAAAAATTGAAGAAAAGTACTCAATGAAGCTGTATCGAGTTTTCTTTAATATTGCGAGTTTTTAGCATGTGCGCGAGCTGTGTAACAAAGTATAATCTAAGAAGTGAATTGAAAAACATTACAAATTAAGATCATTTAATTCAATCAGCTTATAAAAAAATAAATAAAAACGCAAATCTATAATTTCAGAGTCCTTGTCTACCTATCAAATCTGTTAGGTTCAAAATATTGTGCAATTCATAGATTGATACGTATGAATTAAAAGAAATAAACAATTACAAATATGTTGGTCAGATCGTTAATGTATATGGAAACATAATAGATAAAAATAATCCTAAGACTAATCTGTGAAAGGAATGCTTTTTAGACATAACTTAAACACCTGTGAATTTGGAAGAAAAGGTTTCTAATAAATGAGTTTTGTCCGTTTTTTATTTGTAGAGCTGAGACAGAAGAGCAATCCAGGAACTACAGACCGCTGAACAAAATATGGAAAGATGTATATTAGAAGTAAGAAGAAGCAATCAAACAAGTATCACAACATCATTGAAAGAAATAAGAGATTGAAATGAAACTAAGTTGAATATATTTATAGAAGAAATGATAAACAGTTTAAATCATAAACTGGATCCCAAGAGACTGTTAAAGACCTAGAAAGATATCATATGTGAGATGGATGAAAAGTTAAAAAAGTCTACAGATGTGATTTAGAGAATAGAGACTATAGATTAATAAAACTGGTTTAACTTCATCTGCAATGGACTGATGATTGTTAAAAATGATAGTGAATGATAATGATAATAATGATATATTTCAGATCCAAGATCTATTAATTCCACATTACTGCTGCCATCTATTGAAAGTTTTGTTAATCATAATATACCAGATGTTAGTAGTTATTAAATCTTATATCCCAATTCTCACAACTCCAGGCTTGTATCTTACTTGTGGCTCTTGTCAATAGAGATGCCTGAACCAAAATCTAGTTTACTTGATCTTTTGGATTAGGGCCAAAAGATCTTCCTATGGAGTTCAAATAGTCATATTTATTTGTTAACGGTAGTTAACAATGTATGTGTACGTAAGAGAGAGTTAAACATTATCAAATGGAAATAAAAATGTACTATTTACAGTATTAATTACTGTTAAAAATACTTTAATTTTTTTAACTGCTTTAAAAATAATTTAACTTTCGTTTATTTCTGTAAGTTTTTAAAACTCAACTTCAGAATATATTTTTACAAAAAAAAAAAATTATATCAAATACTTTTTTAAGAGATATACTCAAGTACGCACAAAAAATTTAAAACCTTCAATGGGCAAATAAATTAATCAAAAGAGTTTATTACTTGTGAGTTCAAATAATTCGAACACCGCCAGAAGAACCAGAATTGGAATCAACTTGAGGACCTTACGCTCTAAAATATGACATTCTACTGTATTAAACTACGCTGGATAAAGCTTTCAATTGAAAAAAAAAATCTAATGTAAAACACACACTTCTAAGCTTTTCTTTTTTATTATTTTAATGTGCCTATAATTTTTTTATAATTTTTTAAAACTATTTCTTTCATATAGATTGAAATTTATCAATATTACCTTTTAAAACTGTAAATGTATATGACATTACATGAAATAGTGTTACAGACATATGAACATATCGCATTATTTTTTCTTTTGCATTCTGGGATATTTTTAAATAATTCATACTTTCATTTCAAATTAAAAAAGGCTATCTTTCACCTAATAGCCAATCGTTCTTTTCGGATTCTTTTTTAATTCATTGCTCTGAAAATTCGGGAATGAAAAAAAAAAAATCAACTATTAATAATTTTTATTAATCATTCATTAGATAAGAGAATATTCAATAATGAATAATATTTCTGTAGGGTAATTTTTACTACATCATTCTCACGCAAGATAGGGACTGGTTTTTATCCACTTTATGATGTAATCATTAACATATGATCAAAGACCCTTTGAAAAAGATTATTCATTTCAATAAAAATTTTATTAACAATAAATAGTGATTACATACTAATAAAGGATAAATAAATGAATAAATTGTACAATAATATGATTATATAATGTTCTATATGTCATCTGGCTAGATTATGTTATGAGAGCACAATGTTATACTCTTATGTGGTTAGGTATAGTGAAGAGATTCAAAGAACTTGTTTAATGGTATTAGCATTTTTAATATAAACATGAATATTTTCTTTTATAAATGATTATTCTATAATGCTGGGTAGGTGGGAATTGATAATCAGGAAAAGGAAAGAGCAATTAAAGACCAGGTGTCAGCAAAGACTTTACTGGAGGCAAGGAGCTGGTCACATTTCTTGATTTTTTTGAGCGTTTGATAGAACAATGGTATGATTTGTGGCGGGGGTAATTCCATGAGACTTTTGCATCTCACTATCCATATGGAATAAAGGACAAAGGTAGAAAGCCTTATTATTGAAAAAAACCCATTATGAATGGCATTTTCGAGTGAGAAAATCATATCAGGTCTTATGTTGGAATTGATTATAATTATATCTTTTAGAGTTTTAAGTCTTGGGCACCGGTGTATAATATGGTCTATGGTTTCATCTTCACGAACACACAGACCACATATAGGGTCAATGCTGGTAAAACCTCTTCGGTGATAAAGAAACCAATTCGTGGGTAGCGCATTAAGATTTATTTTAATGATGAAGTCAAGGAATTTGGGTTCCAGACTCCATCTTTTGAAGTGTGTAATGAGTCTTTGGTTGGTTATTTTTAGGCTGGTTTTAATGGATTGTTGATTATAGTTGATTATATTGTATGCTTCCCATAAGGTGATTTTTTGGTTAAGGTTAAAGGATGTTATCGGGTTATAAAGTTGTAGTTGTTGTATTAGGGATGCTATCCATGAACTGGAAGAGGGTGGAGGACGATCTGTCGGTGTAACTTTTTTAATAATGTTAGAGTATCCACAGGAGAGGATCAGATTATGTAGAGTGTTGTGGGTTTTCTGTAAAATGATTGCTTGTATTGAGTGGAATGACAGTCCATTGAACCTGCGTGGTCGTTGGATACCTCGCAAGCTAATAGCAACTGTCCTTCCTCTCCAGAGAAGTTTGGTGCATAATCGGTTAATTTTATTTTGAAACTGTTTAGACATTTTAACGAATGGAAGATAATATGAGATTTTTGGCATTATGATCATGTTGAGGAGGCCAACCTTTTTATATAATGAAAGGTATACTCTAGAGAGTGAAGTGGTGATGGCTTCAGTTGAATGGAGGATTGCATCTTGAATCTCTCTTGCCATTGCAGTTGGAGTTTTGTAGATTGGAAAACCTAGGTATCTTTGGGGTTTTGCAGAAAAGGGAGAGTTAATTTGTTTACCAGACATTATCTTCCAGATGGAAGATTTGTTAAAATTTATTTGTAGGCCAAGTTTCGCTGTATTTCTGTTTAATATGTTCATGAGATTAGGAAGGTATTTAATGGTGGGAAGCACAACCATGATGTCATCAATATATGCAAATACATTGAAGCTTTTATTGAGAGAGGGAAGGAAAATTCCAGGGAGGTTTTTTTCTATATCCATCAGAAGAGGGTTGATGTATGCTGTGAAGAAAAAGGCACTGAGCGGGGATCCTTGAGGGATCGACTTGTATGGCTTGAAGCCTGGTGTGATCTTGCCATCAAGAGAGAGAAAAATCTCTGTTATTGAGCAGATTGCTGACCATCTGAACAATCCCAGCTGGAATGTCGCATTCCAACAGAATATCCAGAAGGATGTTTATCTGGACTGAATCAAATGCTGCCGCAACATCCAGCTGGACAGCAATAGGTTTTGATTTATGATGTCCTCTGATGTAATTGAACAGTGCAGTTACATTGGACATAGCATGCGAGGTTGTCTAATGAATGACTAATAAAAAATATTAATACACTTCCATTAAGTAATTTATGTGAAAGTTGTGAGGATAAAAAACTTGACACTTATCAATTGAACTGTAATAATTTGTTATGTATATATACTGAACAATGATAAAGATATATATAAAAGATTTTGGTTTGAATTATGAGTGCTGGTTCAGCACAAAATGTCATCTTGAAGCTCAAACATCTTTTTCATATATCTTTGTCATATGTTTATTGGTTACATCCCTCTACAATGTGTTAAAAGTGAATAGAAACCAGTCCCTATCTTGTGTGAGAGTGGTGTAGTAAAAATTACGCTATACAAATATTATTCATTATTAAAATAATTGACTGTATTCATTAAATGATTATATCAAAATGGAGAGGAGTATACAAATCGTTGTTGCTATAAAAACTATCATAGCTAAACATAAATGTGTGTAATTGAAAATTATCAATATATGCCAAGCTATAAAGATTATAGATCACTAAGCTTAGTTAAATTTTATATTTGTATATTATTTAAATAGCAGTTGAGAATCCAAATCAAACAATGGTATAGTAATATAAAGTGGAAGTAATCATACAACTTATTAATGATAGAAATTAATTTTGTAAGTCTTTTTTATTATTTTAGTTCAATTATCTGTTTATTCACAACTTTATCAGGGAAGTAAAAGTGTTTTATTTATTTTTTAAAATGATATATAATTTTAGCCAATACATAAAAAAAAAAACTTCTAAATTCAATACATTCTTAAATATGTGGATAAAAACATATATAAAAAGAAATGATTTCCATGATGCATTTCTTTGTAGAAGATATCTTCATCAATTGGCCATAATTTTGCCCACATATTTTCTTCGTCATAGTTTAGTATTTATATATAAATAAATATCTTAATATTGTCAAAATGAGTGAAATTTGAGTAATATTACAATTGTAAATTGACTTATAATGTTTTGCTATAGATAAATACTAAACTATGGTAATGAAATCATGTGTGGTCAAAATCTCTGGACAGCTGAAAATGGCAAATTTTATCAGAAATGCATTTTAAGATCATTTGCTTTTCACATAAGCTTTTATCCATGTGTTTTAAGAATGTGTTGAGTTTAAAAATTTCTTTATGTATTGAAAATACCACACTTCTCTAGAAAAAAGATGTTTAATAAATAATATTGATGATGGGATTTTGTAATTATTATTAATCTTCAGATCTGGATTTAAATTTTGATATTTTATAATTTAATAAAATAACTAGTAAATAATCATTAACATTTATCCTTTCATTGTTGTCAAAATGAAGGCAATCAAATAATACTGCAATTGAATTTACAATTGCAATAATTTTAGCCATCAACTGAAATCATAACACAAAAACATTTTCATAAACATCAGAGCAGATCTTTTTTGAGAAGTTTTAAATTTTGAAGCAGAAATTCATTGCTTTATGATGTCTTAACAATAATTTGCTTATATGTAAAAAAAACTCCAGTTTAAATAAAAAATAATTCATTTGTTATTTTATTAATTAGCACTATGGCAAATGTCAAATTAAAAAAAATTATTGTTTTTAAAAGGAAAAACAAAATGAAACAACCAACTAACACTAGATTACATAATATACATGTATAATCAAAACAAAGTTCATTCCTCAAATTATGAACTCATCAATTTATTTAGAAATTTCACAGGCATCTAACAGTTAACAGAATTGAATAATGGCCTGCAATTCTCAGCCACTGGATTATAAGTACACAATGCAACATGAACAGCAAAAGAGCTACCCTTAACTTTGACACTCTAAGCTACCACAGCACAAAATAAAAATAATGCAAAAATCTTTGCAAAGCTCTGCTCCTTTGAGTCTTAGGGGCTGGAAAATATAGACTTATGTCTTGCTCCTTTTCTTGGAGACTTAGAGGCTGAGATCATGGCAGAACTAGGTTAACTGCACCACAATAAATAATATGAAGTCAGAAAGTGCATTGGAGCATTGTCTGAGATGGAACACATCTCAGAGTTTCATGAAAATATTGTGTTTTCAAGCCAATGACATAATCCTCCATCCATCATCAAAACTGAAAATACAGCTAAACAAACTTCAGCAACCAACAACTCAACCCACTCTCCAAAATCAAATACAAACTCCTTAAATACACATTAACCACTATTTTATACCTTATAATCATCAATACTCTCATCTCATATTTTACAGTAATACTTTAAAATACATTCTGCATAAAATGCATTTCTTTCTCTTTATAGATGTGATTATATTTGCGATCAAATGGAGTGGCAATTTTGTAGGCATGGTCACCACTACTTGATCATCATCAAGTCCATAGTTTGTAGACATTTCTAATAGTACATATATATGAAAAGACTATGGGATGATGAAAAATTTATCATCATTAACATCAAGTCAAAATATAAAATTAAATTTAAATAATATAAATAAATATGAGCATGAAGCATGAGCCTGTGATATCTAAGTAACTATAAGTTCATTAACATTACACAAAAACAATAATCATTCATCATCATGAATGATCAACAATAAAAATAAATCAGCCAATCTGGTGACTGGATTTGAGTCTACTATAGAGAAGGCTAATTATTTAGCCCTTGTCAAACTTGGCACAGCAATACAACATAATTTGGATGCACAAACTTAAGTGCTAATCTGTAAAAATATGATAATTAAAAAAACTAATGCTGGGATGTTAAAACCATGCTGATCATAATCAATGCTCTGGACACTTAGTACTATTAATGTACTGGCCAATTATAAACTCAATTTATGTACTGGCCAACTATAAACATAATTTTTAAATAATTAATTAAAATGAAAATACAATGCATAAACTTTAAAGGATGTTTCCTTTATGCCAACCAGGATCATAATCAAGTGGATGTCCATAAATACTAAATATAAATCCCTTTTATATAATAGACCATTATGCATGAATCCTACTCAGACAGCAAAAGCTCTGTAATTGTTACCATGAACAAGAGATAAACCATCTAATAATTCATCTTATTTTAGGATTAAATAAATTCACTGGAATAATTTAAACAATAAAATATGCATTTATTAATAACAATAAAATTAAATTAAGGTCTGTAGAATATGGCTACACATATAAATTAAGTCTTCTGATTTTGATTAATGCCAATAAAAAAATCCACTATTACATTGTAATTTGCATGGTTTACATAAAACACTTGTATATCAATGCACTGATGTGCCTATATAATGTAAAATGAACATATTTAAATTGTCATATAATAATAATAATATATCACATTTTAATGATATATAAATAGTGACTATATATATATGTGGGGGGGTTCCCAGAGAAGTGTGTAAACATACTGACATTTATCTTATATTTTAATTTGTCAAAACAATAAACATTAAAAATGTACCTTTCACAATTAATTCCATATTAAAAATATAAAATTCACACAAATATATAAGCACTCAGATGTATTGTGTAATAATTTAAAAATTAACATGTTTGAATTGTCCAAGACTTATAAAAAAATTCAATTTATTTGATAGTACATAAATTCACACATGACTGATGTATGTATATATATATAGTAACAGTATGTATATACACGTGTTGCACAGGTGTGTGTATATATATGAGTTACATAGTTCATTTGTTTTTTATTTATTAAAAAAAATGTAAAATTTAAAATATATATATCAGAATCAATAGTTTAAAAGTATAGAAGTTTAAAATACAGAGAAAATTTAGAGATATATTAAAAACTGATAATTATAACTTGTCTTTCTTTTATACATTATGATCTGTCAAAAATATTCTTTAAAAAAAAGGTGTTTTTAATTAAAATGATCAAAAAGTTTTTTATGATTAAATAGTTTGTAAAAAAATAATCAGGCTCTGGAGATTAAAATGTCAGACTGATTAGTTCAACTAATTCCAATCTCCATAATTAAAATTAAAAAACACAAAATAAAGAAATGAAAATTATAATTAAATTTTTTAAGAGATAAGATGTATTGATAATGCGGTAAAAACTTGAGCAAAGGTGGGGTCAGAGTAATATAAAAGGCACACATTCTCTATTGTCTTCAGTTGGAGTTGAGTTTTTCTAATAGTTTCTAGTTAAGTTCAGTTCAGTTCATCAGAGTCAATTAAAGTTCAGTTCAGTTCAATTTATTAAAGAGAATGATTGGCTAGAAGTGAACATTGTGTTCAGTCATTTCCTCTGCTCTTCTCCCATATGCCATTTAGCAAAATGCCACCTTCTGCTGAAGTTACAACCCACCCTACTAAATTAAATGAAAATTATGTAAACCAGACCACCAAGAACAGAAATCAATAAGCTGTCTTTCAGTTAGAAATACCAATGCCAGGACCAAGAAACTAACTGAATCCAAAGACAAAAGGGGTGATCACCCAACTACAACTACAAAAAATTCAAGAACTATGATATCTACCATGGAAATCAAAAACTATTTAAACCACCTATCAAAGACAATGTTGAAATGACAACTAAAGTCCAAAAGCAGCACTATAAATCCTAGGTAAATATTTATTGATATCAGAATGAAAACTTTTAAATCTTACCCGTTATCATAAGCATGCAAAATTTGTTAAATGTATAATATTTCTTATGTGTTTACATTTTAATTATGTCTTATTATTATTAGGCTCATAATTATTATCATTTTTTTTAAAAATAAAGTTTGTTTAAATTATTAATGTTGTTTTTTCTGTCTCTCTCTCTCTCTTCATTCATAAGCAAATGTGTAGCCAGTCTCATGTGAAGAACTAGCCATGGGTCAAGTGCTTGAAATGTGTTAGTGACATCTCATGGGTTCCAATCTTAGTATTGGATGGTGCCCTGAGTTTTAAATCCATTATAAATTTCCCCATGAGATGTTTCATGAAGATGGGGAGCTACTTTGGTCTGGAAAGATGACTGTCAGTTTAATATTTTATTAAATCACAGTCTGACCGGAGATATGATTGATATGTAAATATTAATCATATTTACTCTCTTGCTTGGGTAACAGGTTTTTAGAAAGGTCTTTTTGAAAAATAATATGAGATTATAAAATTAGAAAGTTTTTAAAATTAAAAAGTTCAAGTTATAAAAGTCAAAAAAAATTTAATTAAGAAGCTCTTAATCCCCATTACAATATAATAAAATGAATCAAAGTTATTAATTCATTCATTATCTAATGATAAAAAAAACTTCTTTTTTTTTACTTTTTTTAAAAAATAATAATTCTTTGACAATCCTTCATAAAAGTTTTCTTTTTCTTTTTTAACACCAGTTATTCTAAATTAATTGTAATCATTTTTAAAAATACTCCGGCAAGTTCTTTTATTCCCTAATCTAGAAATATTTTTGGAGTTTAGTTTTGTTTTTAAAATATAAAATTGTCTATATAACAATCCCTCACCTTTAGGCCCTCAATTCAAGCAAAACTTATTGAGTGGTTACTTTTAAACTAGAGAGATTCCAACTATCATTTTCAATAAATTATTTAAAATAATATTGTTCTCAATATATATAACACATCTCTACTCATCATCTGTACTTCATATATATATATATATATATATATATATATATATATATTGTAACGATATATAAATGTCATTACATTAAATTGAAATAAAAACTTTTAAGTTTGCAAATAAAAATAAATGTATTAAAAAAAAAAAAAAAACTAAATGCTAAAATTAAAATGTTTGTTAAACGTATATATTCGCACAGATGCTAAACTTTAAAAATATTTTTTTTTATAAATAAAAAAAAAAGTATTTAAGATTTAAATATAATAATATTTTAATAAATAAATAACGTAAGTTAAAATAAAAACAGGTATTAATTAATTCCTGTAATCTGTAAATGGAAATGATTGTTTATTAATTGAAAAGCAAGCTAGCCTTGGGCTCTTGTGTAATTAAAAGGTCAGATGAAAATTAGATAAGGAATAAAGAATTAGTTTGACCAATGGAAGCACCAAGCCTCAGCCCGGACCTGAATGAAAAGGATGGATTGGTGACATTTTGTTGGTTGAATCCATAGGAGGACTATAAAAAGAAAAATATTGAGTTCCATTGAGTTTCCTGACAGTTTTTGGTTTCCAACTTGATTTGGTGAGACGAGCGACAAGACGCACTTGTCGGTCTTTCACTTATTTTAAAAATGAAAAGACTGTGATACCAGAAGGGAACCAGCTAATGCTACCTCCAGAACATCAGAGCGATCTTTCAATGGAGATGTTGTGGGAATTAAAAACAGGACCCTGGACTCTTCTACAGTGAGCTATGAACTTTACAATTTAAAAAAAATAATAATTAAGAACTTTCGTTCAAACTTTTAAAATTGAGCTAACCTAAATTTAAAAAAAGGAATTCTTATCTGATTTTCAAACTGACAATCAATATTTAAATTATATATATATATATATATATCTGACTTATGTTATAAATCAATTAATAATGTTTAAATTTATATGTGTGCATTCGATAAAAAAATCATTTCCATTTTATTATTTTTTTATTTGTATTAATACTTATCGTATAAATTATTTAAATGCATGAAATTTAAAGTTGGGTATAGATGTTGCATAGATTCATTAGCGGTTAATTATGTTGCTGTTTCATAGTCGGTTGGAATATATAAGTCATCATGTCACTGCGGTGTCTTATGATGAACACCATTAGGTTTTTTTGTATTCCCTAAGCAATTGACATTATCGATGACTTTGTATTTTGATCGGTTGTGTTTATTTTGGAATGTTTTTAACCATGGAATCTGTGCAGCCGATCTATACTCAACATTTTAAAACAAATTTTATAAAATTCATCTGTGTGAACATAATAAATGTTAAATTCAAGTCGGGTGTAAATGGCTATATAGTTTTGTAAAGTTATATTAAGGGATGGTAATCTTAGGTTATTCGTTTCGTAGTTGAATTGGCTCAATGGATTGGATATATCTGTGTAATTAGTAGATGTCATATGAGATCCGCTATGGGCAGGATTGCACATATACACTACACACCTTCTGTTTGCCTATGGATGGGTTTGTAAGACGGCAAAGGACCGCAATCCATTCCTATGGAGTTTTATGTTTATTTTTCTACTTGCCAACAGATGTAGCATTCCTGTTGGTGGAGAGACAACGTCTTCTCTAACTATACTTACTGTTCAGATGTACATTCCTGACAGTATAGTATTTTGTGTTGTCGTATTTTCATGCTACATTGAATACATAAATGTATCAGATGGATTGACACCAGTTTAACTGCGAACTTTTTGGCCTAAGGTTAAATAAGAGATAGAATATTTTCTTTTCAAATGCAGATCTATGTAGTCTATTCATACTCGACCATCTAAATAAAATATTAAACTCATTGAAATTTATTTAAATGTAAAATTAAAGATTAATATAAAAATCTAAAATGTTAAACTTATTCCTCAAATTTAGAATGATTTTATATGTGCGTAAATAAATATTTTTAGGTGTTAATTTCTGGCAGTGGCTTTTATTTATTTGTATTTAAGATATAAATTAAAGTTATATTTTATAATCTCTGCTGTTCCACTGAGCTAGTGACTTGGGCTAACGATCTGAATATTTAAATAAAGTGGAATCTTAACAGTGCGTATCTGCCTACTTTATAAATTTTTCTAGGCTCAAATGCCTAGATGGTGACCTGGTAGTGCAGATTGCGGTTAGATTCGATCTTCACTTGCTTTTCGATCATTATAATATATATATATAGTATCTTTATCTATACCACTTTGCATATAGATAAAACAGTATAAACTACTTCAGCAAGATGCTGAACTCTCTGGATAAGCTAGTCCCTTCTAAACCAGTAGACTGGCTTATTGTCATCTCATTCAATCAGCTCCATTTAGTCTCTATTATTTGATGGACTTCAGACAAGCCTGCTGTTTAGTACACATTATGAGCTATGGAACACAGAAAAGCAGGCCCTTTATTTCCATGTGAATTCAAATTCTACCATCATGATCCTAGTGGCAACAACTGATTTGTACTTTCTGCACATTCAGTTATAACTTCATAGTCCCCATGTTGTTTTATAATCTGTAAAAATTATAAAAACTCACTTCTAACTTTTTTCAACCTTTTTATAGTTAGGGGTGGAATTTTATAAACATGGTAATTAGAATTAAATTTTCCCTATTTTAATTGAAACAAGTTAATGATGATTTTTTATAATCTTTTCGAAAACAACTTTCTAGGATCTTTATCAAAATATGTTACACAAGCTGTAATCAAAAAAATTTATTTAATCAAAATATATAATGGAATTTTATAATGACCAGTATATCTATTGTAACATAAAAACAGCTTGTTTTAGAAAAAAATTAATCTGATCAAAATAGATAGTGGAATTTTATAATTACTGTAACTTAAAAAGAAGCTTGTTTTATTTTTAAATCAGAATTAATAAAATATTAATTAGACCATTTTAAATGTTTAATTTATAATAATTTTTTTAAAATTCAAAATTATTTAATCCTTACCTGCTATTCCAATGTAATATAAAAAATGTTTACAAAAAATTTTTTGTGTATTTATTTCTACTTTTCCTTTCAACTTCATATATATATACTACTATGTTGTTGTATATATATATAACTTCATATATATATACTACTATGTTGTTGTATGCCATAAGACACATAACCATCTTAATATATACTATAATAAAAAAGGGGGAACAATGAAAGTTGATGATTAAGTCAATATCAACCACCAATCCTGTATCCTATGGACACATACAAAGAGCAGCCATACATCTAATTCTTCTATTTCCTCATTATGTTCTATACATTGCCCAGCTCTTCATTTCCACATATCTCTTTCTATCTCTTATATCATTCAGAAATGTCAATCTTCTCTATCCTTTCTTTTTGTTTCCATTTAACATTGCTTCCAAAACATCCTTTGTATAACTATTCACTTTTCTTAGTATATTCTTGATATAGTTCCTCTTTCTATCTCTAATTTTTTTAATTAGTATTTTTCATTTACTCCTTTTCATTTGTCATTTTATTCATTTAACTAATTTTTTCATTTTTCTCACCCATATCTCAATGGCTTCTAGTCTGTTCCTAATTTTTTTACTCATTATTCACATTCCCTACTATACAATAGTATACTCCACACATATCACTTACTTAATCTTTTCCTTAATTCTCTTTTTAAAAGTTCACAGAATATGTTTTTCTCTTAATAAATATTCATTTGCCAATGTTATTCTCTTTTTGTTTTTCATCTTTATTTTTTCCATTCTCAATTACCCAACTTATCAAATATTTAAACTCATTCACTTATTAAAGTATATTATCATAAATATCAACTTATATTCTTTTTGTATTTTTTTCATACCCATAAATACTTGGTCTTCTCAATATTAAACTTCATTCCATATTCTATACATCCTTCTTCCAAGTATCACGTGTTAAACATCAAATTTATATAACTCAACTATCTGGGATCAGTGTTAATCTATTTGTGATGATGTTCAGATTATAATTAATTATGATTTATTTTGATAAAGTTTTCATCTTTTATATAAAAAAATTGACATTATTTGTTTGTTTATAATCAAAATCTCAAAAATTTTTAAAAAACTTTTTTCACTTTCAGTCAATGATTAAAGTTACTGAAATTCCATAGAACCATAGCTTAACATAGAGACAACCAGAATATCATGTAAATATATGTATATAAATGACATGATAATAGCTCAAAATTACCAATACAAGAATCCTTTCCTCTGTTGTCAAGGCAATCTCTATGAATGAAAAGTGGAATTATAGCAGTTGCCTTAGTAACAGATTGCAGATTCCAAGTGTTGATAA
Source organism: Epiperipatus broadwayi (assembly GCA_028023455.1). NCBI lineage: Eukaryota > Metazoa > Onychophora > Udeonychophora > Euonychophora > Peripatidae > Epiperipatus > Epiperipatus broadwayi. Next base: position 294,484 of record JAQFVV010006518.1, on the reverse strand, counting down.
GCTTAGTCTATTATTATTTTATACATATTTGTTGAAGCATCTAGCTTCATGTAAAATCAAGTTTGTTAGCCGAGAGTCATTGCAACTACCTTGCAAGCAAGTTATCAAAATGTACACATGTATTTTTCCTAAGTATTTTACAATTTCTTAGTGTCAAACCCATATAACTGATATTGTTATTAATATTGCTATTAAATGTACCATTGTTATTAGAATATATTTGTTTTTAGGATAACTTTTGGAGATCGTATGCAGTTGAAAATTTTTAGTTGATGACTTTTCAAAAAAGTATGTCACATAATCTCTCAACATTAACATTCATAGTGTCTCAGACACCTAGCTTGAAATCTTTTGATATTAAACTGTAAAATTTTATAATAATCAAAATTAGCAATAGTTTGATATCATTAGCAAAATAAGGAATATTATTTCTAACAGCAGATTATATCCAAACACTAAATTGAAAAGGAGAGATCCGAGAATACTTTTTTGAGTCACACCAGTTATTTTGTAATATGTATAACACCTTGAAATTTTATGAGATATGAAACTAGATCTATTAATAGTAAAACATTCAAACCACAGCAGAAACTGATAGAAAAACAACATAGAATGATGTATCCTGTAAATAACTTTGCTCATATCAAAATAAATAATATCTAGTTGCAGTATGAGGGTGGGTGTAAAACTAAATGATATATGATGGTTATATTTTGACAGATATTACTATTTTCAGTAACATATAAAAAATATATACTAAATCTTATGTTGGTAGACTTAAAAGTAGATGGTATGTGTGCATGTGCGCGCACACTCAGACGAATTTGAAAGTGTATGCTGGCTATACTTTTAACAGAGATTACTATTTTCACTAACATATAAAAATATATATTAAATCTTATGATGGTGGACTTAAAAATAGATGTGTGTGTGTGCGTGTGCGAACTTAGAAGCATTTGAAAGTATATGCTGGTTATATTTTTAACAGAGATTACTATTTTCAATATCATATGTGTGCGTTATCGTCACTAATTGATACTTGTCTCTCTTTTTTTTTATCGTTTTTTCTAAATGTTATTAAGTTTTTATACCCAAGAACAAAAAGACAAAAAAATAATAATAATGTTTTGATATTCTATTAACATAAAAATGGGAATGAATTTTAAGTACGGTAATAGAAAAATATTTATTTGAAGGCGAGGGAAATGGGTATTAAAATAACACGACTTGCTGTAAATTTAATATTTTTGAATATATAATGGTTAGCGGCTGTGTAGTTATTACTATATATTGTCAAACTCTATAAATGTATTGATTTATTTCAAATATGAAACGGGAGCCAACTTATAATTTGTTTGTCATTGAATAGTTCGTTATAAAAGAAGATGAAGAGATGATATATAATACTATAGCCTGAAGAAATTATAATCTCTTATGAAAGCAGGATAAATTAAAATTATACTTGTAGATGAATATTTTATTTAAAAAATGAATATATTGAAAAGCATAAAATTTGATCTAAACTTTTAAATTTTTTTGCAATAATTTGAAAAGTTTTTTGTTGAATGTTAAAAGGTTGTTGAGTTGTGAGATAATAGTCTAAAACTTCAAAATTGAAATGCATAAAAGTACTTTAAATTGTTGAATCAGTATTAAAAAAGAAAAAAAGTATTACATTAATATTGCATGTTTATGACCTGGAGCTTAAATCTGGTGTGAGGATGATTTTTTCCAAGGAGATGAACAGTTGCCTAGCAACTCAGATCTTTTTAGCAAGCCTTAGCACTGGATGAAATAATAGACTAGCTGCGTAATAGCTGAGAGCACTGTTTTTTTAAAAGGCACTTAAAATTAAAGAACAATTGTAACATCCATATATTATAAAATTATTTAAAATATTTCACTTGTTTTAGCCAACATTCGCGTGTCAAAATACGATTGTACTTATTTAATTTTTCAACATTTGTATGTACCAAATTAAACAGAAGGAACACTGTTTAATTTTAACAACAGTTTTACTATTCAACTTTTTAAAACTAAATCCATTAATTTATCTTTTTTGCTTTTAATTAATTATATGTGCAGTAGTCTTTTACCAAACTTGTCCCCACAGTTGCAGTAAGCGCCATTTGGAATATGTTAGATAATGTGTTTGATTATACTGAATATTTTCTATATATATAATTACGAGGATTTGAACTCCGGAATTTTAAGCCTATTCATTCTCCACTCCAACTCACGCAACCGATACACATGACCACATACATGTGAAAAAGATACGTGATCTCCAATATATGTATTTCATGCAGAACTAGAACTCATCAGTTGGCCAGATCATAATCTCCCACACATATATACAATCAGTGGTTAGTTTATATTAAGATAGAAATTCCTCAAACTTTATTGGAAAGGCTTCAACGTTCTCATTATTTTAACTATTCAACCATCCATTTCATTAAAAAACCAATGATGGATTGCTCAAAGCCCTTAATGTATTTGATATTATAGTCATACCCATGTAGACAATACATCAATCTAACCTCTCATATTATCAGACCATTACATATCCATATATATTAATAGTAAAGGGGGGGACTGAACTTATACTAAGATATAATGCATTTTGCTTATACTGAATATTTTCTATATATGTAATTAAAGAGATGTGTACTCAAGATTATGTATGTGTGGGAAATTATGGTCTGGCCAACTGATGAGGGCTGATTCTGCACTAAATACATATACTGGGGTTCCTGTATCTTTTTCACATGTATGTAATCATGTGTATCAGTTTTTTGAGATGGAGTGGAGGATGATAGATTTAAACATACTGAGTTCAAATATATTAGATTAAAATATTAAAGAAATGTAAATCCATATGTGCCATCATAAACTAACTTTATCTGTCAGAAATTTTCTTGCTTTGTACATTCAATATGCATTCAGACAATCATATTGTTGCTCAACCCTCTTTCTCACTTTATGATTGTATAGTCATTTTTATTATTCTTTTTTTTAATATTTTTATGTCATATTGTACATATTTTAAAGTTAAATAACATTGTAGATAAGTATATATGCTGAACATATATGCTATATAATATTTGCTATTACCCATGATTTTATGTCTTCATCAAGTATTAGTTTAAAATTAAATGTAGTGGATATGGAGTAGATTTATTTACATTAGTTTTTTTTTAGCCAATTACAAATTAAGTAAAACTATTTGTTACAACTTTGGTCATTAATTCTAATCAGTATGTCATGGAGATTATTGGGTTTTTGGTGATTTGTTGCATTAATGATTATTAGTTTAATGGAATGCCAACTGAGTAATCTAAATAAAACTCTGAGCTCATAGCAATTAAATGCTCAATCTGTCACTAGGAGGCTCAACATCACATGACTTCCTAATTAATTTACTATATAAACAGAACATTTAGTATCTAGAAAAGAGTTAATAAAGTCAAACTTTTTTCACTTTATTTGGTTGCTCAATCTGAGCTTCACTGACACAAGTAACACTGCTGGAAAATTTAATGTGAGTTCATATTTTTCTATATGTGATTTCAGTGTAATGTTATGTACTGTTTAATATATATATATTGAAAAACTTTTTTTTACAGCTTTAAAATTCACATATATTTAAATACAAAAAAAAATCAAAAGATGGCAGGAACATCAAATAGGTGATCCATCAAAACATCTCAAGTTCCAATGATGATGGGTTATTATTATAGATTTCATGCTCTCAAACTTTTGAGATTATTTTGAGAAATTATTTTTATTGTCAAGAAAATATTATAATGGTCTAAAAACTTGAAGTGTTGGAAAGTTTATGATTATGTTTGTATCATAACTGTGTAATAATTATTTAAAACAAAAATAAATGTTATTACATACTTATTTTTTACAGAAATGTTTTATTTTTTAATATAAAATAATATTTTCTTCTGAATATTATTACTATAGAGACTATGGTCACAGACAACACAGCAGTCTAGAAATGATGTCACTCAACAGATTGTTATAATATTTAGTGATATTGTAAAATTATATAAAAATTTAAACTTTTAAAGCATAAATTGATAGAATTTGTAGTTATTAAAAATAATTTGCTCAGATTGTTAAAACAAACTTCAAACAAAGAAGATTTTATTCATTTTGCAAATTGAATCAACTCCACCTGAAATTTGATGACATGACAGCATGTTGTTTTCATTAAAATCTAATTTTTAATATAATTCCAAAAACCAAATGTAATTTTTTAAAATTGATTTAATTTCCTAACAAAAATGTCTATCAAATGAAATCAAATTTATTATATTCTGATAAATAATAATGGTTTAATATCAAAATGAAAGTTGAAAACTTAAATCTAGTGAAAACAAAGAATGTTAGTGGAAAAATGAGAAAGTTAAGAGAAAATAAATTATAGATTTAATACTACAATAGTATTGGAAATACATTAAAAATTATAAATAATAATAATTTAATGACCATTCACTGATATACATAAAAATTACAACTCTGATTTTCATATATCATAACATTACATTAATAATTAAATAGTAAAGTATTTCCATCATTTAATATTAAATATTAAATGTCTTTTAGAAATATTCAAATTGTATTTAAATTTTCTAAATGCATTCAATTGTTAATAGTAGCACACAGGTTACACAATGTTTCAGATGATATTATTCTGCTCTCTTCTTCAGGTATTGCTGGCCTGTCTAGTAAAAAATATTAGAATATGAATTGAACTTTAATCTTTAGATTTATGAATATTAAATTTAAAGTAATGCTGTAGCCAATTAAACTGTTCTCTCAAAGCCAACAGGCAGTAGAAATTTCATATACTTTTCTACAAGGGTCCTCCTAATTTCTCCACTTTTTTCTAAAAGTAAGTTCAATTATAACCATAATAACAACAATAATAAATAATAATATTTGTTATATTAATAACCCAAACAATGTTTTAGAAGTTAATTCGACATAGTAATTTTTATTACCATATATATAATAAACATCTGGGTTATATGGCACATGGCAATATAGTTATGTGTGTGAATATATATATATATATTGTACCCTTACTTCTTGATATATATAATAGTTTAAAATACAACTAGCTCAGTTACATTATTCTGCTTAATTAAAATTTGCATATCTATCTTTAATATACTTTTATATTATCATATATTGATTAAATTTATTATCAATCATCAAAATCAATATAGTTCTATATTATACTAATTAAATAAGTATTTAATAAAATCATGAGACTGTGAAGTAAAGTTACAAAGTAATAAGCAGATTTACACTGAGTCAATATCTCCCTAGATACCGTCTCAATGGCATAAGAATACTACTACTACCTTATCATCTTACCACTACATCTATAGCATTCTTATGACTTTTAAAATGAAATAATTATCTTTAATAATACTAAAATAATTCCTAACTTTTAACTTAAAAATATAATTAAATAATCTCAGGTTCCTCTAAGTTGCTTTAAAAATAATAATAAATTATGTAAATAAGTATGATGTGGATTTAATATCAAACTTAAATACACCTAACTTATTTAAATAATAATAATAAATAATACTCATCTTAAAGTGTAATTTAATCTCATCTATTTATATTATATAATCAATCATTAAATGAATAAACAATCATATGTATATCTTTTATCTCATATGGTATCTTCATTTTAAAACAGATCCTAATCTTATACTTAATAATCTGTGGCAATAAATGTAATACTGTATTCTTTATAATGTGGCTTATAATCATCTTATTACCATTGTAATATTTATGTTCATGTCAACTTCAATTTTTATAAAATAATGTTAAGTAAATATGGTATTCACTCCTAAGTATTACTAATTAAATTCATTTTAGTTAAATATTATGTTTATTTCAAATCATCTGATGTCAAAATGCTGTGGTGAAAAATAATGAAATCCCCGACATTAATTTTTAAAACAAATTAACAAATTTATTTACAATAACTTCAAATAAAATTTATTTACACTATTTACAATTTTAGAATTTAAGAAAACAAATATAAATTGAACTAAGTAAGAAAATAATATTACAATCGGTTTACACTGTTATTAAGTCATGTAATTTCATAAACAATTATACATTCTTTTAAATGCCAT